>JXCR01029087.1:122827-146821 GCA_002079205.1 Phalaenopsis hybrid cultivar
AGCAGCAGCTATAATAGATCTCAGTGATCCTACTAATCCATTGTAAAATGTTTGAATTATTAACCAATCTAGGTAAAGCATGGTGTACTAAAAAGTTCTTTAAATCTTTCTCAGGCTTCATATATTGATTCCCCTTCAAACTGACAAAAAGATGTAATATCATGACACTTCGTAAGAAGATCTTAAATTTTTCCCAGGCTTCATATATTGATTCCCCTTCAAACTGACAAAAAGATGTAATATCATTTCTAAGTTTAGCCGTTTTCAAAGGTGGAAAATATTTAGCCAAGAATTTTTGTGATAGTTCTCCTCAATTTCTAATAGATCCAGGTGCTAACAAATTTAACCAAGCCTTGGTTTTATCTCTTAATGAAAAAGGAAAAAGTCTAAGCCTAACAACATCATTAGACACTCTGTCATATTTAAATATAGCACAAATTTCAAGAAAACTAGCAAGATGTAAGTTAGGATCTTCAGTAGGTGATCCTCCAAACTGATTATTTTGTACCATTTAGATAATAGCAGGTTTAAGCTCAAATGAATTAGCAGCAACATCAGGATTTTGAATAGTCAAGTGAAGTTCATCTACTGTTAGATTCGCATAATCTTTTAAAGGTTTTTGTCGATTTTCAATTATTGGATTATCTAAGTTATTTGTCATTTATAGTTAATTTTTAATTTCTCTTTGTTGTTTTCAAATTTTTCTAATAGTACGTTCTAATTCTGAATCGTAAGGTATAAGCCTTCAGATCCAATATTTCGCATAAACAAATAAAACAAGCAAAGTAAAATACTCTAATAAAAATAATTCTTTTTGGATTTTTAATTTTTAAATTTTTTTTAATAATAATAATTTTTTATGGTATATATATTATCTCAAAATTTCTTAATTTATTAAAACTATTTAATTCAACTGTTACTTTCCCCGGCAACGACGCCAAAAACTTTATCCGACTTTTTGTTGCGATAGATTGTGTAAATTTTAATTAAATATAATCAATTAATATTCAGATTCTATGCAATTATACGTATCGTTATCAAGTAATAATGGACTTTCTATTTAAGCCTAAAATATCGATCCTGTGGGGAAGATTTAAATTGGAAATGACAAATTTACTAGGAAATTCATAGAAAGTCAATTGAAATCACTGTCACTAATTTCAATTGTTGAGATGTAATCAAAATTAAATTCTAAACTATTATCAAATCAAATATGAAAAATTTAAAACAGTAAATACTAATCTATTAACTATGTTTATGTAACGGAGATTCTTATGTGAAAAAGCATCTTTCCCACTATAATGAGACTATGGTAAAATGAGAAAAGATAAATGTTCATAATATGTATTGTTCCAAATAGGAGCAATTTTAATTATCTACCCTGATACAGTGCATAGAAAATCATTGGCTAATCTCAGTGTTTAGTCCCTAAATCCGACCGACTCCCACTCCAGTCACTTCCCTTCACCTGAATGCTAGCTCTCGCTTCAGTTTTTAAACACTAAAATTGAATTGAAGATTTTATTCTGTCACCCTAAAGGTTCTCCAATTCTACACCCAACATAGAATATTTCCCTATTTATTTGCACTTAATTCCATAAATGATGTTCTCCTTCATGGAATCAAATGCGATCTTTACTCTATTATAGAACTCGTACTCCATTTCCCGGATCATATGTTTTACAACACCTTTTAACAATTCAATTGGCTAGATCGAAAAGTAAATTAAGTTTGGAGTTGAAAAATCATCACAATTTATTTTACAATTTAATATTGGCACATTCATATTATCTCTTCATTTCACCATATCTCAGAGTAGGAAGAAAGATAGAGGAAACTACTCAAACTTCATGAGAAAAAAATAACAAAACACAAATTTTATATATAAAAGCAAGTTCATACAAAACTGATAAACAAACAATACTTATCTGAAAAACTCTTTCTCAAAGCAAATCATTTGTAGTATTTTCTTAGAAATGTAGGAAGAAGATATCTCTCACTTTTCTCTTTATCCAACACTCTTACAGAAAGTTTCACACTAAATATCACCACAAAAACTCTAAACTATGAAAAAAAATCACTAATTAACTCCAATATGGAAGTAGAATGGAATGATGTGGTGCGAAAAATGAAAGTAGAGGAGTGAAAAATGTAGAGGAGCACTTTTTCTGATGAAATTTGGCCCCAAATAAAGCCCAAGGTCGGTTCTCCAAGAGGTGCCTCCAAAAAATCTTCAAAAATTGTCCAAATACATCAAATCTTCTAGAAACAGCGTCTGCACTGCCTTTGGCGTCGTCGGCGCTGGTCTGGCACCGTCGACGCTGAGTAAAAAATCTGTGCGTTAATTTGTTCTACGCCGTCGGCACTGCCGGCGCTGAGCATTTCTTCAAAAACATCATTTTAACTCCAAATTTCATTTTTTTTGCTTTCTTTTTGTTATAAGCCCTAAAAATCAACAACATGCAAGAAAACATCAAAATATCTTACATTAAGGTGCAATATCATCAAAAATAGGTATAAAATATGGGTCTAAAAATGCATATATTTTTGGTGTATCCTTAAGAACTTTGGATAAATATTTTAAACACGAGTCAAATGAAGTTCAAAACACTGAAAAGTCATCCATGAATACTTCAATCCCTTTTTCAATTAAATCACAAAAAATTGTCATCATACTTTTTTGAAATGTAGCAGGGGCATTACATAAACCAAAGGGCATTCTTCTAAAAGCAAATGTACGGACTAGTAAACATGATTTTCTCTTGATCCTCAGGAGATATTTAAATTTGGTGATAACCAGTATATCCATCCAGAAAACAAAAGTATTTATGCCCAGCTAGTCTATCAAGCATTTGATCTAGAAAGGGTAGTGGAAAATGATCTTTCCTAGTGGCAAGATTTAATTTTCTTTTTGATCTAGAAAGGGTAATGGAAAATGATCTTTCCTAGTGGCAAGATTTAATTTTCTATAAAATCTAGAAAGGGTAGTGGAAAATGATCTTTCCTAGTGGCAAGATTTAATTTTCTATAATCAAAATCCAGCATTTGATCTAGAATGGGTAATGGAAAATGATCTTTCCTAGTGGCAAGATTTAATTTTCTATAATCAATGCATATTCGCCACCCTATAACTTATCTAGTAGGTATTAACTCATTATGTTCATTTACAGTTACAATTACTCCTCCTTTCTTAGGAACACAATGATTGGACTAACCCATGCACTATCTAAAATAGGGTGGATAATTTCAGCATCTAACCACTTTAAAATTTCTTTCTTTACAACTTCTTTCATAACACGATTCAATCTCCTTTGTGGATTAGCCCTGTGTTTGCAGTTCTCTTCCATATGAATTCTATGCATACAAATTGAAGGACTGATTCCTTTAATATCAGTAATTATCCGTCCAAAGGCTTTCTTAAAATATTTCAGAATTTTCATCAACCTTTCTTCTTCTTCCATTGTTAATTTTGAGGAAGCTATAACTGGTTAAGTAAAGGAATCTCCTAAAAAGTCATATTTTAAATGATCAGGAAGTAACTTCAACTCTAGTTCTGGAGGTTTTTCAATAGATGGACAGAGGTTTTTCAATAGATGGACAAAATGATTTATCTTTGTCTATCAGTGTGCAAAACTTCATAACTTTCTCGAACATAGTTTAAATTTTCCTTAAAAAGATCTTCACGATGATTTAATTCCTCTTCTTGCTCGTGTTCCAAATCTTGTACTTCCATTTTTTCTTCATAAGTAGTTCTAAAATGACATTCACTTAGATATCTTATAATATCCATCCTATAGCATTTATTATATTTACATTTTGCAAGGTATTTCATTGATTTTGAAATGTTAAAACTAACAGTTTGATGATTGACGTGCATTGTTAATTCCCCTTTCTACACTTCTATCATTGCTCTTCCTATGGCTAGGAAAATTCTCCCCAAAATGATGTGTATCTCTTTATCTTCCTTCATATCTAGTACAATGAAATAAATAGGAAAGATAAATTGATCTACTTTCACTAGGACATCTTCTATAACTCTTTCAGGGTATGTTATCGAACGATTTGCTAACAACAAAGTTACAGTAGTAGGGTTTATTTCTCCTAATCCCAATCTTTTAAATATTGATAATGGAATAAGGTTAATGCTTGCACCTAAATCACATAAAGCTTTCCCATTAAATCTGTCTCCTATTGCACATGGAATTGTAAAGCTACCAGGATATTTAAGCTTTTCAAGAAGCTTCTTCTGAATTATTGCACTGCACTCCTCATGAAGTGCAACAGTCTCATTATCTTCAAACTTCCTTTTCCTATTGAGAATATCCTTCATAAACTTTTCATGGCTCGACATTTGTTCTAAGGCAACAGTCTCATTATCTTCAAACTTCCTTTTCCTATTGAGAATATCCTTCATAAACTTTACATAGCTCGACATTTGTTCTAAGGCTTCAGCAAATGGAATATTGATTGTAAGCTTCTTTAATATTTCCAAAAATTTTGACAATTGTTCATCCAACTTCTGCTGACAGAGTCTCTGAGAAAATGGAGGTGGTGGTTTTTCCAAATCAATTTTTAGTGAAGAAATATGTCTCTCAGAATCTTTTAGAGTGTCCACTTTTGATTCTTCAATTTCTTCTCTCTCTACTTCAATTTCTTTTTAAACCCGACCTTCCAACTCTCTTCCGTTTCTAAGTTGAACGTCTTTTACATGTTCTTTATTCTGATCTTTTAGATTTGATTCAGTATTACTAGGAAGTGCTCCTTGGAATCTATTACTTAATGAATTTGCATTTTGCCCAAGTTGATTCTCAATATTTATAATTGTAGCTTCTTGACTTTGTAATTGATTTCCCTTTTGTAACACCACTTCTTCTATAGACAACTTCTTCTCCTTAAACTGTGTATTGTTGTTAAATCCTGGAGCATTAGTAGATCCATAATTATTATTCCCTGGTTGTTCCAGTTTCCCAATGAGTTTCCTTGATTGTTCCCCTATTGCTGATTATTACCACCTGAATTATTATTCCAGTTAAAGTTGGGATGGTTCTTCCAACCTGAGTTATAATAATTTGAATATGGTTTATTCTACTTATTATTTATGGCATTCAAAGTTTCTAATGATGATTGATAATCTACCATTTGTCCTAATGAATTCTCTTCAATCATGAAAATTAGTTGAGAAAAATTCATTCCAAATTGGTCTAACTTCCTTGAAATTGCAGCAACTTAATTTGCTAACAAGTAAATGCATCAATTTCATGAATATTGGCTACTTTCTTACAAATTGGTCTAACTTCCTTGAAATTGCAGCAACTTGATTTGCTAACATGGTAAATGCATCAGTTTCATGAATATTGGCTACTTTCTTAGGGGACTTCCTTGAAATTGCATCAACTTGATTTGCTAACATAGTAAATGCATCAGATTCATGAATATTGGCTACTTTCTTAGGATTTAACAACTCAGAAGTCCATTAAAAATTATTGGTAGCCATCTTTTCAATTAAAGCATAAGCATCATGAAATGGTTTTGACATCAATGAACCACCAACAGTGATGACATAAGCATCATGAAATGGTTTTAATATCAATGAACCACCAGCAGCGACATCGATAATTGATCTAAGAGATCCAACTAATCTATTATAAAAAGTTTGAATTATTAACTAATCTTGTATAGCATGGTGTGGACACTTTCTTAAGAGTTCCTTAAATCTTTCCCATTCTTTATAAATAGATTCCCCTTCAAACTGATTAAAAGATGTAATATCATTTATAAGCTTTGTAGTTTTTTATGGTGAAAATATTTAGCAAGGAATTTTTGTGCAAAATCACCCCAAGTTCTAATAAATCCAGGTGCTAACGAATTCAACCACATCTTAGCTTTATCCCTCAGTGAGAAAGGAAATAACCTAAGTCTTATGGCATCATCTGATACACCATCATATTTAAATGTAGCGCACAATTCTAGAAAATGGGCAAGATGTAAATTTGGATCTTCAGTTGGTGATCCCCCAAACTGATTATTTGATACCATTTGGATAATAGCAGGTTTAAGCTCAAATGAATTAGCCACTACAATAGGTTTTTGAATATTATAATGAAGTTCATCTACAGTAGGGTTGGCATAATCTCTTAAAGGTCTAAACTCTTGATGAATTTCAACATTTTGATTATTTTGGTCTGTCATTTCTATAATTTTTTTGGATTTTTGAAAATTTATAATTTTTTTGGTTTTTCTAATTTTTCTAATAGTTCTTTCTAATTCAGAATCATAGGGCATTAGTCCTTCAGAACCTGAATTACACATGCACTAATATAAAATAAAATAAACAAAACAAAGTAAAATAAGATAACTTAAAGTTTAAATAAGACTTTCTAAAAATAGAAATTTGCTTTTTAAAATCAATTTCTCCCCAGCAACGACACAAAAAACTTGATCCCTGGATACTGCTAATATGCATAGTACAATAATAATTCAGATTATATTTCACTTATATTTCATTACTTTGCAACAAAATCAAAAACTTAATCCTGAAGAAAAAAAGGAATTTAACTTTTAATTTAGATATATTAGTATACTATGCAAGTATATATATCGTTATCAAGTAATATATGACTTTTTTATTAAGACCCGAATATCGAACCCACAGGGAGAATACACAATATACACTATTGAACAACAAACTTTCTATTTTTAATAAAAAGATAACTATCTAAACTAAAGATGATTTTTGTAGAAATGAAAATTTAAATATTTTTGGTATTTTCAATATTTTGATAGAAGAATAACATATAAAAAGATAACTAGAGTTTTTATAGAAAAAAAACAATAAATATGAAAATATATTTCTTCTTGTTATGAATAGGTAAGTATAGGAATTCTGTTGTGAAAGTATGCAAATTGTGTTGTGTCAAATAAGAGCAATAATATTCTTTACCTTTACCAGAGATGCTATAAAGAACATTGGCTAATTTAAAGTTTGAATAGTTCTTAAGACCAACTAGGCAGGGAATATACTAGCTCTCACTCTAGAGTTCCCTCGATTCCCTCCACCCCGGGGCTAACATTCTCGCATCAGAACCTAAAAGAATAAATCAAGTTGGGGGCTTTAACCTGTCACTTTAAATTCCTCTAACTTTACACCCTTCAATGAATATTTCTCTATTTATTTGCACTCTATCATATGAACTACATTCTTATTCATACAGCCTCATGTGATTCTTTCCCATTGTTGGCTGAGACAATACCATCCTGGTTCTTACATGTTCTCACAATAAATTTAAACATCTAGATTGCCCAAATCAAGAAGTAAATGAAGTGCATGAATTTAAATCATCACAACTTCTTCCATCATTGAATATCAAAACTTTCCACAACTTCCATCCAAAACTTAATTACTTATGATTTTAAGAAGAAAGATAAAGAAAACTACTCAGAATCCATGAAGAAAACAAAACCACACTTTAATTTAAAAAAAGAAATCATTGCCAAACCAACAACAAGTCTTAATTAAAATCAAAAGTAGTCTCAAAACAGAAAGATAAAAACTTATCTCAAGTCCTTCACCAAACTCTTGAAGTTTCATTTATTCTCTTCTCTTTACAATCACTCAAAATAAAATAAAATAAATGATAAAATAAAAGTAAAAGTGGCGCCTGAAAAATCTCTCCGAACTAACTCCCCAAATGAGAACTTTCAAAACTTTCCAATACTTTCAGGACTTCTTTCAAAGTCCCAATCTTCTTCTTTTATAATTTTCGAAAAGGTTCCTTGGTTTCTCTTCAAAATATGTCTAGATTCGATGTATTTCCCCAAGAGATACATCCTTTCGTGCTAATTTTCGTCCATGGTGGTTATAACCACCTATTAAGCCAATAAGTGCCTCAAAAAACCTCTTCAATATTCAGAAAAACTAAATTTACTCATCCAATAACTGCCACTAGTGCTTAAGCATGGGGCCTCTGACGCTTAGGGGCGGCCTTCTCTGTTTAACAGGCGCGTAAGCGCCAGCTTTGGCGCTTAGGTGCCAAAACTCATTTGCACATTTTTCACCTTTTTGCTCCAAATTTGATTTCTTTTCACTCCTTTAAGCATTTTTCACCCTTTTTACTTGTATCTGCAAGAAAACACAAAAATACCTTCCATTAAAGCGCAATATATCAAATATACGTATAAAAATATATCTAAAAATACTATATATTTTAGGTGTATCACTTACTTTATTTTCATAAACAAAAAACTACAAAAAGAAACAAATTTTCATTCCTATTATAGCATCTTAAGTTTAAGTAAGAATATTTTATTAAGTAGATTTTTGTCATTTAAAATTTCTAAATTTCTAAAGTGCATATTGCTATTTTCCCTGTGGTTTCGACATTCGGGGCTTAACCAAAAAGTCCAATATTAATTTATAATGATACGTATACTTACGTAGTACCCCATATTTAATTATTATAATTGTATTCTTATTTACTTCATAGTGAAAAATTTACTTAGCTTTTGCTTTGGATCAAGTTTTTTGACTTTGTTGCAAATTGAGAATCACTATTAATGAGATTAAACATATAATCGTATACATCGCATTTTACATCTATATAGAAAGTCTGGATCATTCCTCTAACCTAGGTTTTAAAATTTGGAATAAGAGTTGTTAGGTCTATTATTAATTGAATTTTGGGTCTCAAAAGTATTATCTTCAACCAATTGCCCAAACAAAACTTTCTCAATTACTGGAGCTACTCCAAATTGGTCTAGTTTCCTAAATATAACCGTAGCCTGAGAAGTTAGAATCAAAAGCACATATGTGTCATGTACACTAGCTACCTTCTTAGGATTTACTCTCTCAGAAGGCCACTGAAAATTGTTAGTGGCTCTCTCTTCAATCAGAGAATAAGCCTCATCAAATGGCTTTAACATGAGTGGTCGATAAGAGGCAGCATCAATAATTGATCTAAGGGATCCTACTAAACCATTGTAAAATATTTGTCAATCAGGTAATGTGTGATGATGACACTTCCTAAGAAGCTACTTAAATCATTCCCAAGCTTCATATATTGAATCACCATCATGTTGGCAAAATGAAGTAATATCATTCCTAAGTTTAGCTATCGTTGAAGGTGGAAAATACTTAACTAGGAATTTTTGGGCTAATTCACCCTATGTCCTAATTGATCTAGTGCTAATGAGTTTAACCACATTTTGGCTTTATCTCCCAAGGAAAAGGAAAAAAGCCTAAGTTTGCAAGCGTCATTTGATATGCTATTATAACAAAATGTAGCGCAAAGTTCTAAAAAACATGCCAAGTGTAAATTTGGATCCTCTAATGGATATCTCCCAAATTGGTTGTTCTGCACCATTTGGATAATAACGGGCTTATGAGTTAGCTTCTATGACATGGATTTGAATACTTAAGTGAATTACATCTGTCATAGGATTAGTGTAATCTCTTAATGGTTTATGTGTGTTATGATGATCATTAATCGATACTTGGGTATCTAAGTTGATTTGTTAATAGTCATTCTTCTACAAGCTCTTGAAGTCTTTTTTGAATTCTATTCCTCTTAATAGTTCTCTCTAGTTTTAAATCGTAGGGTTTAAGTCCTTTAGATCCCGAGCTATGCATTCACTAACTAAAGACACACTTAATAAGTTTCACAAAAACACACTAACAAACACACAAAAATATTTTTAGAATTTTTTTATTTTTCAAATAAACATGCAATTACACACAAGAATAAACAATATAAGTTTCCAAGTCTAGGTCTAGATGGTTCAACTAAAACTCTCTAAAGTTAACTACACTGCCGCTCCGTGACAACAACGCCAAAAAGCTTGATGTGAATTTTAACTTAAATCCAGGTGCACTTGCACTCTGGGGCCTTATGCAAGAGTACATATCTCTTTTGTAATATAGAGCTTTTGAGTCAAGGTTATCAAATCCGCAAGGAATAAGATGTTTAAGTCTAAGACAAGTTCTAGCTTACTAAGTTTGCTCTTAGCTTGGAAGTAAATTAGTTTGAAGTTATGCTAATTAGTCCTACTAAATTTCAACCTTCTCGTAAAGGTTTACTCATACTGAAATTATATTGAATATATTTTGAATTGGTGATAATCAAGTTGTAAAGCTACCTTCCCTTGTAATGATTTAAGTGGAGCGAAGGAATTAAAAAGTTACAAACTTTAAATGAGGCTAGTGTCAAATAGGAGCAACTCTCTTTTGTACCCTTTCCCAAGTGCATAAAATTTTTTTGGCTAAACTGGTTTTAATTCCTTAAACTCCAATTTGAACCCAACAAAGATTATTTCCCTAACATTTGCATCTCCTTATAGTGTGCTTGCACCATATCCTATAGATTAATGTGAATAACCTAGTTGTTCTACCATAGCTCTCCCAAGTCATTTTGAATCATAATATGTTTAACTAATCATTTGGCCATAACAAAAAGTAAATGAAGACTTGAAGGTTACTCATCATATTTACAATTTTAAAAACATTTTTAAAAACATTCATTCAATCCTACACTACCTACTTAATCACCACAAGAGAAAGGTAAAAAGTGTACTCATAAAGCATTGAGAAAGCACCACAAAATATCTTTGAAGATAAGTAAATCCACTATAGAATTATGTTTACATAAAAAAATATAAGAGTACACGATACTTAGCTTTAACACCATACAAAAATACAAATCGTTTGATACTCCTCCCATGATTAATTTCTCCCTTGCTGCTAATCTAAACACACTCCTTATAATTCAACTCGAATTCCTCACCATTCACTCAAGAAATCCAATAGTAAATCCTTTTCTCCTTCACCAAAGACTCACTAAAGACTGAAAAATGACTCATTTCTCCTTCTTCAAAAACTACTTTGTGGTGTTGAATAACCTCTACCTTCGTGTGGAACAACTACTGAAAACTGCGCATGTAGTTTCTCGTGCCTAAGCGCCACAAGGACAACACCTAGGCACCAAGCTCTCTATCTACAAATTTTCACATGAGCACCTAATGCCCAAAAATCTGGGGCCAAGGCACTGGGGTAGTGGAACTTTGGCACTTACTGGCTAACATTTGGGCGTCAGCCTCTCATTTCCCAGCTTGGGACTAACGTCTGGGCGCCCAAGAAATCTGGCGACGAGGCGTTGGTCTTTTGTGTCCTAAAAAACTCCAATTCACCACCACTTTGCTTCATTTCTTCTCCACTTTGTTCCACTTCTAATATCTGTTGTACCTACAAGAAAAACATAAAAATACCTTTCTTTAAAGTATAATTTCATTCATAAACAAGTGCAAAACAAAGAAAACTAAGAAATCTTTTCTACACATCAAGGGTCAACTTGTGCAACTGGCTGCGGTGTACCTAATTTGTTAGTAGAAAGATTCATTTTGTCGAATACTAATTTGAATAGGAAGTTTACAGAACTACCTGTATCAATTAGGACACTAAAAATTTGGTAGTAGGTTTCAAAGTGAAAATGCCAATGAAGTCATTAAAACACTAAACTTAAAAAAAAAAATTAGCATTTGTGAAAGTGATTGGTAGATGGGGTTCGTGCTTTGGCACTGAGATAGCCATGCAAAATTCTTTTGATCAGAGCTTCTTCTAACGGGCATTTTAGAAGTAAGAATCATCTTCTCCCAAAATTGATGGTACCACTGTACAATGTGGATGACATTTGTTCTAATTGGTTCACCTGTTACCTCCTCAGTTGGGGCCTTCCCCTGCTTCTGGTAGCCACTCCAAAAGCTACAAACTCCTTGAGCTTCCCGACCTGTATAAATTCGTCAACCTGACTATTGAGGTGCCTAAACTCCTCTGTGTCATGATCGCTGTCTCTATGTTCTTGATAGAACTTTTTTGGAAGGCTTTGGTTTTTATCAGAGGAGCATGCTTGAATTATTCTTTATTCTGAATAGCCTAAACAATCTTGACCATGGAAACCGTCAAAGGGGCAATGCTTGTTGCTTCGTGATCACGTGATGACCGCTTATAAAAATGAGGTGACTGCTGGTCATGATTCCTTGTTTGGCTTCCAGGATGGTGGTTTTGCCAGACCCCCTTATGATCTTGAGGTGGACGATGATCTTCGTACCAGGGATAATTGGAAGAATGTGGGTCGTCATTCAGCCTCAACCAATTGTCCCGTGAGGCTCTCTTTTGTGGGTGAGGATCTGATGGTTCAGGTGTATGGTGGAAGTTATCCACACTTTCTTCGCCTGCTATGTATGTTGGCCATCTCCAACAACTCAGATAGGGTATTTCACTGCAATAGGCTTAGGTTGTAACAAAACCTCGCTCTCCTCAACCCTTGGGTCAAGACAACATGCGCCACTCCAGCTCCAAATTTTGTAAATCAAACATATCCTTCTTGAATCTGTTTAAGTAACAATAGAAACTCTCATTTTACCTTTACTTAACCTGTCATAAGGCTTATGTGCTCTTCTTGTGATTCAGGGTGCTAAGAAAATGACCTAGAAACATTCTACTGAAATCGATAAAAGAAGCAATCACACCTATCTAGAGGCCATTGAACCACTTGAGGGCTGACACCCTTAGTGTGGTATAAAATAGCCGATATTTCATTGCGTTGGTGATCCTCAGAAGGTAGAAAAATGACTCAAAAGATGTGAGAAAGTCAGCCGAGTCAATCTGATCCTTATATGACTCCAACAAAGGTATCTTGAATTTCTCTAATGGATCAACATCAGAAATTTGCTGGGAGAACAGATTCTCCAGTTAGAGATGGTCCTCAACACACATGAACCATTGTTTAATCACAGTGTAGACCCATCATTATGTTGGTACTGAGACTTTGCGAATCTTTCTAACCCCAGAGCCACTCGGGAGCCTTGGGGTTTGATTCTTCCTCCTGGGGTTTGGGCCACTCAACAGCCTTGGGGTTTGGGTTTGCTTTTGAGAAACTCATTCTCTTTCCCTTAGTACTGCTTGGATTAATTCCACTATTTGACCCAATATTTGATCTCCCAGTTCTTGAATCTATTGCTGAATAAAATCCCTAGTCCAGTCCAAAATTCTCGTGTTTCTCGGATGAGTTTCTTCTCCATGTTCTGCTCTTTTTATTGGTGGCATGATTCAATGCTCACGGTACCTTTTAGGATGTTGAATCCGAATTTGTTATGTGAATCACACACAAGAAATAAAACATAGAGCAGAAGAGAGCGAGAGAGAGATTGAGTGCACAATAGATTAAAGCGTATAGAGTTTTTTTACCATTGATTCATTAGTCTTTTTCTGTAGAAATGACCCTTATTAATAGGAAAATGGGGAAACAATAGACATAAATATTTGCTTTCCCTTGCGTTTATAGAGGGCCTACAGAGTAATTTAGTAAAATTAAATAAATACATATTTAAATACACACATAGATGCTTAAATAAATAAATAAGTTTTTTAGCTTGATCCTTTTGTTGATCGACCGTTTACAGTTGATAATCTTCGAGTAAATAGGAGGCTGCTCAGTGGTCTCTATCAGGTCTAAATGATCGGTAGATTGAGTTCTTGTCGGTAGACTGAATCTTTGACCGGTCGACCTTCGTTGGCCGACCNACCGCCTTCTGAGTTAGCTGCCACGCGGCCCGCCAAATCGTTCCAGAGGATTATCCGGCTTGATCTCCGCCATCCACTCAATACACGCAAGAATGGGCGACATCCGTTCATCGTCCCCGATGGCCTTAACCGAGAGCTGTTCAACTTAAAACCTTAATATCTCTCTCGTTTCTTAATGGATTTTGATGATTTTTTTTTAAACTTTTTGTCTTGAAGAGACGAACACATCTATATGGTAAACATACCATGAAATCAAGCCATCATAAATAGAGAGCTCACGAAGGCTCGAGAGAGTGAGTGAGGTTATACCTTTGCTCCGAGAGGTTTGGCATCAATCAGAGATTCTTCACACCTTCGTTGGGTCCCAAAGAACGAGAAACAATAGACATAAATATTTGCTTTCCCTTGCGTTTATAGAGGGCCTACAGAGTAATTTAGTAAAATTAAATAAATACATATTTAAATACACACATAGATGCTTAAATAAATAAATAAGTTTTTAGCTTGATCTTTTTGTTGATCGACCGTTTACGGTTGATAATCTTCGAATAAATAAGAGGCTGCTCAGTGGTCTCTATCAGATCTAAATGATCGGTAGATTGAGTTCTTGTCGGTAGACTGAATCTTTGACCGGTCGACCTTCGTTGGCCGACCAGCTTTTATAGGTTCTCGATCATCTTTGGATTCTACCTCAAGAGAATTGAGCTGATGGGCGCTCTTCGCTCATTTATGTGCACATTAATCGTTGGTGGGCCCCTTTTGAACACTTCCTTTTAAATGTCAAATTTACTCGAGGCTCATGGTGTCATGTTTTAGTGTGGAAAATAATTAAATTTAATTTGTTACTTTTACAATAAAAATCATATTTATCTTTAGTTATAATTTTATAGTGGATTTTCACTCAATTAATAAATTCATTACTAAGTGTTAAATGTGTGAAATAATACAAGCGTTGATTAAAATTTTGGAGATTTGCATTCTTACCACCGAATTCTACTATACTTACATAGTTAACACCTTAATTAGCACAACGAACCATGACAAATGATTTGCAACATTGTACACGAATATTAAAGGAATTTAAGCGCTCAAAGCCCTGTCGGTACCTTTTGTCTTTGCGCAAATGGTGCATTTGATTATTCCGGGTGATATCTGGTCAGAAATGAATTGAAGCAGCAGCAGAGAGAAATTGGGGGTCATCTGCTCCTGGAGTCGCAGGGCAGGCGGGGATCGAAGATTGTTCGGCTTCTTCCCCGAACTAACTTAAGGGGTTGCAGCAAGCGGCGAGGGAAAGCGAAAGATACATTCGCAATCCGAGAAGAAGCGAGTGCCAAAGGTTGGGAGAGAGAAACACAGGCGGCCTCCAGAATCACCGATCTGGGAGGGTTTGAAATGAACGAAGTGCTGACGATGCGAGAGATCTCTTCCTCTTCGTCTGCGACGGCTGGTCCATCCCCTCCGTTACCTTCAACTTCGAACCTCCCATTGCTCTCCGCTTTTCTCGCATTCTCTGTTGCCCAATTCCTAAAGATCTTCACCACCTGGTGCGGACATGCTGAAGTTCGGTTATTTTCTTTGCGATAACCTGACTGAGCTTTCTTATCTGATGGGTGGGAAATAAGCGAACCTGTGTGTACTACATAGAATCAAAGCTCCTCCTTTGCCTGGTTTCCTGGAGATTATCTTATTGTTAGTATGCGTTTTGATGGATGAGTTAAGCATTTGGCTTTCCTTAACGGTCAAAGCTTGGATTTGGAACAGCATGCTTTTGTTGTGAAGGCTCATTGTTCGTTTATATTATGTTGGGAATAGCTCAAGGTCTTGTTTTCCCTATCCACGCTGGGAATCAATCAACGAGCAAAGAATCGGCGGCACTTCGGGGAGCAAAGGGCTTCTTCGGTTTGGCGTCTCAAAACTCATAATTTTCAGATAGTTAAGAGCTCACAAAGTCATGCAGAATCTGGAAGGGTTTATTGTGTTTATCGGAAATTTGACATGTTGAACTTCTTGATTTTTAGAACCATTTCATGGCTTTCTTCCTAACAAACTGAGGGTTGAGGGAGAATTATGTGCGTCATGTTGTGAACTTTATTGAGGGACTTTGTGATTTGTCATTGAAGAGTCCTTCTAACTGATCATAGCAGCTGATAGCTTGTATCAGCGTATGCACACGGAAATATTAGACATAGGGTTGCACCATTGTGCTACTGAGAAGGAAGACTTACTTTCCTTAGGGGTCATTTGGTTATGTAGAATTAGACTCCTTGTTGATTTTGAAACACAATGAAGTTTGCTAAATCCATCATTTGATTGGAGGCAATTATATACTGTAACATGTAGTTTTTCACACCTGATCATGAGCATACATGTGATTCTGATCATTGTCAAAATCTCATGAAGGATGAATGATTCCTTGGAAGACAGGTCAAGTTTTATTGGTCGTATGACATAGTTAGGCCAGACTCTTTGGCTTGAAAACCTGTTTGAAAGGAATGTACATCTGAATTCAAAAAATGTACTGTCCAAGGCGGCAGGGCCTATTTTGAGTTTGCTCATAACATCAACTTCCTAGACTAATTGTGACTGTAACCTTCTCGTCCAAATATGATTAGGGCTGTTAAAAAGCTTGTTCTTTGCCAACAATTCATGTTTGATTCAATCATTTAGCAAATGAGTCGAGCATAAACATTTTTTTAGCTCAATTTATAAACGAGTCGAACATGAACAAACTTTTGTTTGATCATGTTCGACTGATCATGTTCGACTCATTTTGGATTGAATTAATTAAATAATAAATAAATAATATGTACAAGTTAATATATTATTATCTTTCATAAGATATCAAAGATTTGGTTTGTAATAGAAATAAAATTTAGGTGTTAGATATTTATATACATAAGAATTGAGTGATATTTATGTAAATGCCTCCAAAATTTTTAGTTATATAAATAAATAAGAATTGGGTTGTATGTATATAAATGGCCCTAGAATTTTTCGCATTTAGGTGTTAGAAATATAATTACATTAGAATTGGGTGGTGTGTTTGTAAATGCCCCTAGACCTACCCTCTACCCAACCTCGCCCCTTGCATTTAGGTCATTAGGTATTAGATATGTAAATACATATATATTGGGTGGTATGTATGTAAATATTCTTTCAATTTCTCGTCAACATACTCCGCTCTGCCTACCTATTAGTCGCACATTGGGAATTTTTATTTTTTAAAAGCTGTTAAAGTTCAAAAAATAGTGGTGATGTTGTTTGCTTTATTATTCATAAATGCATAAAAAGTGGCTAGTTTCTAGGTTTTCGTAATGATAGATTAATTTATTAAAGTCTCTTTAATTTTATTATGTAGGCAAAACTCAGCTCCATGAAAAGCTAAACGAGCTTCTCCATTAATGAAGCTCGATTCTAGATCAAATTTGGGCCAAACATGAGCTAATTCAAACAAATAAATTTAAATTAAGTCGAGCACAAATATGCTATTTACGAGCTATTTTGAACTCAAGTTTATTTCAAACAAAAAATTTAGAATGAGCTGAACACAAACAAGCTCTGGGCTTGCTCTAGCTTGGCTCGTTCACACCCCTAAATATGATATGACTAATCTAATGTAACTCAACAAACCTCTGACATGGTTGGTCAAATCTTTGGCATTATGTTGTTCTATTAGAACGTGTTCATGATAAGTGTTGTTATGATCTTCATAATAAACTCCATTTGTCCTGCATTTGAAAGGGCCCAACTATAACAAACTATTCTGAGATGACTCATTCAAAAGATATCTCTAATTGTAGCATAAATCTTCTCTATTGCTTCTGAACTGGTTGTTCAATGAAGATATGAATTATCATGTATTGACAAAATTGAGAAACTAATTTAAATTATACAGGACAATGTGCGTCTTAATTATTTTCTAAATAAATAGTCATGAGATGCTCGAATCACAACTTATGTGAGGCGTCTCGCCTTATTCATATGTTTTGTGCAATTTTTAAATAATTTGTTATGAGGTGCTCACCTCGTGGCTTGTGTGAGCCACCTTACCTTATTTATTAGCGCCGTGTACAATTTAAAATACTTTTTTTAACAAATTGTTAAATTGAATTAATAAATTGCTAATTCAAATGGGCACGTGTGAATTTATAATTTCTAATTTGGGTGGGATTATTTTCTTACTTTGGTGGAGGATAGTAGAAGTGGGATGGATAGTTTAATTGTGCTAAATTTTTTTTGAATTATTATGTTATTTCATCTTTTTTTGATAGTTTGTTTTACCTTAATTTTGGTATAGCTTTTCCTAACGGTTTGATGTTAGCATCTTAATATGTTACTTTTTTACTTTTAAGCAATTTGTTATTTTTCACAATTTTAGGATAACAATATGTTATTTTTTAATATGCTAATAAGTTAGAATGTTAATATATTATTTCTTGTTTTATATTTTAATGGATTGACCAAGTATTTCCCAATTTCAATGGAATTACATCAGGGATTTGCTTTAAGCTTATATCTTTTTGCTTTAGTTGTGGATGCTCTTACTCACAGGAGGATGTAGCTTTGTGTATGCTTTTCGCTAATGATATCTTTCCTGTAGATAAGACTAAAGAAAGAGTTCAGGAAAAACTTAAATTATGAGGACTACATTGGAGTCTCAAGGCTTTCATTTGAGTAGATCTTAAACTGAATATATGGAATGAATTTTAGTAATCATAGCTCTTATGTCATAGTTGTAACTATGAGTGATCAAATTTTTAAAAGGTGTGAATGCTTTTAATATCTCGAGTTTATTGTTCAAAGTGATTGTGATATAGACGGGGATGTTATTAGTATAACTTAAGTTGTTTGGTTGAAGCAGAGGAATGTATCGGGTCAATTGTGTGATAGAAAAGTACCGCTTATACTTAAAAGAAAATTTTATAAGATGGTGACGACCTGCAATGCTCTATGGTGCATAATGTTTGCCTTTAAAAGAGAAGCATAAAACAAAGTTTAGTACTGATGAGATGAGAATGTTTAGGTGGATGAGTGGCTTGACACTTAGAGACAAAATGGGAAATGAATATATTCGTGATAGGGTTGGTGTAGCTCCAATGACGAACAAGATTAAAGAGAGTTGTCTTAGATGGTTTTGTTACATTAAACGTCGATTACTTGATGATCCTGTTAGGAGAGTAGATGTTTTAGATTTGACTTGTGTTAAGAAAGACAGTGGTATACCTAAAAAGACTTGGGCATATTGTATAAAAATGATCTTAATCTATTAGAATTGAATAAAAATATGACACTCAATAGGATACAATGGAGCAAAAGGATTCATGTAGCTGACCCCACTTAGTGTGATAAAAGCTTGTTGTTTTTGTTGTTGTTATTGTGTAATTTCTCCAATTTTTCTGATTGGTCTAGCCAAATGCTTACTTGCACGCTGACATGCTCTGTTTATTGAACTAATGCAGCAAGTTTAGTTGTTTATCCACTAGTTGTGTAGAGGTGGTTTTTTTCCCGACCCTATTTTCCTTAAACAATTCATTGGCCACATGAATTATTTAACCATTACTCGATTTGATATTTCTTTCTTCGTTTAATAGGTTAGTCAATTTATTCAAACTCCATGTCATTTATATTTAGTTTACTTTTGTTGTATCATTCATTGTGGATTGCCCTTTCCAATTGGTTGTTCTTTTCAATGTTATGGCTAATATTGTTGCTTATTGGGCTGGGGGTTTTAATACTTGTGGCTATTTTGAGCTAGTACATGTTTCATGGTGAATTCTTCATTTTGTGGAAGAGTAAGAAGCTTTGTGTGTTTAAATACTCTACCGAGCCTGAATATTATGCAGTTTTATGGCTTATTTTTTGATTATCTAATCTCGTTGACTTCTATATGAACTTGGTTTTTCATAGAATAATGCCACTCCTTTCAAGGTGAACAATACTAGTGCTATTCAAATTGCTATTTATCTTATTTATTATGAGTGCAAAAATCATGTTGAACTGGACAATCATTCAATTCAGGAAGCTTTAAACATGTGTATTATTTCTCTTCCTTGTATTTCCACCAACTTTCAAATTGCAAACTGAAAGGCCATGACACAATAACTTCATTAGTTTTTTGTGCAAATTGTTTCTTTTGAATAACCTAACATCAATTTGAGGGGCTATATCAGTTGTATATATTGTAGAACACATAATGCTAAAACCAGCCAAAATTACATTAGGATTCATGCATTGCTGCTGTTACTCATGCAATTAATTTTGTAGAATCTGTGTAGTTAGGTTATTTGGCAATAGATATTTGCTTTTGGGAATAACTGGTAAATCACTTATAGTAGATCTGATTGTTGTAATTGCTGAAATTCAGCATTGTAACATTTCAACTATTTTCTTTATAATGGTAAGAATTAGCATTGTGAGGGCAAGGAATTTGATTGACGAGTGATTGCCTTGAAGAGTTGACGAGAGAGCAGATCAAAAAATTTCTCTTTGGGTAAGGGACGATCGAAGTTGCACCAACATGTTAATAGATGAAGTTGCATTAACATTTAATGGATTAAGTGATGCACAAGATTTCCCTTGTCAGACGGACGTTGAAGACATATGGATAGAATGATTGCAAACTTGGTGCTGACGGTCATAAAGAAAAAGGAATATTTATATATATATACCACTCACTTCTTATCTATTTACATATCTAACACCTAAACTTCAGTTTTTACATATATATNAAGAAAAATTGAGCTTTGGGGTGTCTTGTGGCATCTTTGTTCATCATCATCCTGTTGATAATTTTCAACTGCTAAATGGGTCATCCTAAGATCTTCTCACCAACAACTTCCTTGTTTTCTCTTTTGCCAATGACAGTAGGAGATAACGTAAATAAATACTCAATGGCCCTCACAAAGAGGTCACTATAAAATATATATAAGTACTATTCGCAACATCCTACCACATCATGCCCCAATTTTCTCTTCTCCATTAAAACTAGAGGAGACTATGGCAAATGGCATTTGTTCTCTGCTAATGCATTTTTGGTGACTTTGATGAATTGTTTACTGCAATAACTCGATCATTTTCATTTCTAATGGTAGCACAAAGGACCATAGCTTAATCTATCACCACAATTAATGTCTAAGTTTTCCTCCAAACAAAGGAAGAGTGCCATGTTTCTTATTCCAATAATTATTGATAATCCAAAGTTCTATTTTAGGAGATGCTTAGAACTAGATGATGTCCATTCCACACCATTGGATCTAGTCATATCAATGATATTGGTCACCCTCCCAAGATAGCCCCCCAAAAAACTACTTCAAGCAACTTAGCTAACACTCGGTCACCATAACAATTCAACCTAGAAAATTAGCCATATCTTTCTGTCAAGCTAAAAGATTGGAATAATCATTTAGCATCTAGGCTCTCACAATTGCAGATTGTCACTTAAAAGAGACAAGTATTATTTATTTTTATTAGTTTCTCTCATTTTAACACTGCAATTGCAAGGTCCCAGGTCATGGATGCAAAAAGTGAAGGGTTACAATAGGTAGTCGACAACCAATATAAAATTTTTGTCGAAAAAATATTACATGAAACTTTTAAATCCTTGTATAAATGCTAGGGTATCATCTGAAAGCGACACACTGTATGATCTGAATACAGTTAAAAAAGTGCAAGGGCCGCTACACGGGTGCTCAAGTGTATTGTTAAATAAGCAAAGATTCTGACATCAGAGACAAATGTGAACAAAGATGTTAGTTCATGAAACTAATTTTAGGATAAGATCTTAAATTGTAGGTACTCTCACAGGTAAGTTAATTGAATTAATAAATCTTTTGGTTCATAGAAAGATAAACATCTTATGTGTTCAAGAAACTAAATGGGTTGGAAAAAAAGCTAAGGAGCTTGATAGCTCAAGCTTTAAACTTTGGTTTTTAGGTAGTATTCATACTAGAAATAGTGTAGGTGTAATTATAGGTAAACTTGAAAGATAATGTTATAAAAATTAATAGAATTCGAGATAGAATTATAGCTCTGTAAATTATTGTTGATACTAAAATTTTTAATATTATAAATACTTTTTCTTTTCAAGTAATTTTAGATATAGGTTTAAATAAAAATCTTGAATGACCTAAAAGAATTAATTTAATTAATACCTCTTGATGAAAGTTTTTTTCTTGGAGGAGATTTAAATTAATATGTTGGTAGAGTGGTAGATGATTTAAGTAATATTCACGGTGGCTAATAGTTTGGAGTGATTAATGAAGAAGATAAAACCATATTAGATTTTTTTTTACCATATAATTTTGTTATTGCTAATACTTTATCTAAGAAAATCGATGAACATATTATTACTTATAAGAATGATTCTAATAAAATACAAATTATTTATTTTCTTATGAGAAAAGAAGATTGTCGAGAATGTAAAGATTGTAATGTCATTTCAAGTGAAAATTTAAGTACTCAATATCGATTATTAGTTCTGAGTTTTTAGATGAGGAGTTATAAATTAAACAATATAATGAAATTTTCTCCAAAATTAGATGGAGACACCTAAAAGACAAATAAAAATATACTTATGAGTAAACTGTAAGGTTTTAAGATTTGTGATGTTTATGAAGAAACTAATTCTATTTGGGATAACGTAACAAGTACTGTTGAAGAATTAAAAAGAAAAAAAAATTATAAATAAATATAGTTAGTGGTGGAATTGTAATGCGAAAAAAATATAAAATATAAGTTGTTTATAAAAACTGGTTTAAATGTAAAAGCTTAGTGAACTGAAAAAAATGTATGGCGACCCATAGAGATTCTAAGAGAACAATTTTTGACAGTAAAAATTATGCTTTCAGTGATCTTTATAATATATAAGATACTAAAGAGGGTAAATATATATATATATATATAAACTAGCCAAACAAAGATAAAAGAAAAGTGAAGATTTAATTTAAGTAACGTGTATTAAAGATGAAAATCAAATATTACTTTTCTTAGAGGAAGATATTCAACATAGGTGGGAGAGCTATTTTGATAGACTTTTCAAAGAAATTTTTGAAAATACGATCGATCTTAGTCATCTTAATATCGCTAATAAATATAAATTGTTTTTTTTACCTTCGCATTAGTAAAAAAGAAGTTAGAGGTGATTTTTAAGAAAGTCAATGTAGAAAATCAGTAGGACCTGATGATATCCCAGTTGAAGTGTGAAAATATTTAGGAGATTTTGGAGTTTCTTGGCTTACTAAACTTTTTAATATTATTTTAAAAATTAAAAAGATGTTTAAGGAGTAATGTGTATTAAAAATGAAAATCAAATATTACTTTTCTTAGAAGAAGATATTCAACGTAGGTGGGTGAGCTATTTTGATAAACTTTTCATAGAAATTTTTGAAAATGCGATCGATCTTAGTGATCTTAATATCGTTAATAAATATAAATCGTTTTATTTTTACCTTCGCATTAGTAAAAAGAAGTTGAGGTAATTTTAAAGAAAATCAATGTGGAAAATCAGTAGGACCTGATGATATCCCAATTGAAATGTGAAAATATTTAGGAGATTTTGGAGTTTCTTGGCTTACTAAACTCTTTAATATTATTTTAAAAATTAAAAAGATGTTTGAGGAGTAGAGGAATAGTATTTTGGTCCTCAGTTTTAAGAATAAAGGGGATGCACAAGTGTAGCAAATTATAGATGAATTAAATTGATGTGTCATACTTTAAAATTATTGGAGCGGGTAACTGAACATAAGTTATGACGTGATACAAAGATTTCTCATAATCAGTTTGGATTTATGTCGGACAAGTCTACTATGGAAGCTATACATTGTTTGAGAGGTTTGATGGAGAAGTACAGAGAGAGTAAGGAGGATCTGCATATGATTTTTATTAATTTAGAAAAAACTTACAATAAGATACCAAGAGAAGATTTGGAGAGTTCTAGGGAAGAAAAGTTTTGATATGACTTATATTCAAGTCATTAAAGATATGTATACTAGAGTTGTTACTTGTGTTCGAAAAAGGAGGATTGACCAAGTATTTCCCAATTTCAATGGAATTACATCAGGGATATGCTTTAAGCTCATATCTTTTTGCTTTAGTTGTGGATGCTCTTACCCACAGGAGGATGTAGCTTTGTGTATGCTTTTCGCTAATGATATCTTTCCTGTAGATAAGACTAAAGAAAGAGTTCAGGAAAAACTTAAATTATGAGGACTACATTGGAGTTTCAAGGCTTTCATTTGAGTAGATCTTAAACTGAATACATGGAATGAATTTTAGTAATCATAGCTCTTATGTCATAGTTGTAACTATGAGTGATCAAATTTTTAAAAGGTGTGAATGCTTTTTATATCTCGAGTTTATTGTTCAAAGTGATTGTGATATAGACGGGGATGTTATTAGTATAACTTAAGTTGTTTGGTTGAAGCAGA
>JXCR01029092.1:9962-23821 GCA_002079205.1 Phalaenopsis hybrid cultivar
TAGTAGCAGAGATAATGCAATCTCCTAAAAGGTAGATCATGTAGGTGTTGTCAATCCACGACACATATTAATAAAATAAATATGAATCCTCTTTTGACACATCATAAGCTAGAGTTGCATATATATGTAGGTTCTCGTAATGTAACTATTAAGAACTTAAGTAAGAAATCATTTTTTCTTGCTTCATTTACTCGACGAAATGTAGCTGATAAACTAATATACGAGAAGTCAACTTTGGGGTAAAATCTCTGGCAAACTGCACCTCTCGTTAGCAACCACTCAGGAGGTACTTATTCTTCATTGATAGGACCTGGATCCCACTGAAGAATTTACTTCCCCATCAAGCTCCGAAGACAAATTTCCAGAATGGGGTTCATCCCTCCTGTCTTAACATCTGATGATGAGTATCATGTTAAACTAAATCTAAAATTTGAATAACTTCATATAATCTTCTTGATGTGGCACAAAAGGGTCACATTTCAGACATGTGGGACCTCCCTCAGTATGGGGCAACTCAAGAATTAAAATAAGAAGAAATTAGAATAAGAAAGAAATCTGAAAGGTCTGAATTTCTCTTATCTAAGGTTGTTGTGTCTAATATCAGCTCCCCAAACTCAATGCCCCTTTGGACATCCAAGTCCAATCCTACTTATGCTCCTGTAATTCCTGCAAAATGTTCGCTCGGGACACCAAAATTTCTTACTCTATTGGAATGCCCGTTACATCAAAGCCACTGCATTCTAGAACTAACCTCAACTGAAATATCTATCTTGAGGTCAACTAGAATTAATAGCATCTCTTTCTCATTTGTTGAAAATTGAGAATCCTCTCTGAAATTTGCATCTTCTTTTGAATCACTGTTTATCTCTTCAACTAGAAGCTGGTTCTCCTGCCTGGTGTCCTCACCGTCTTCAGTGTTCTCTAGTCGGGACAGATTTAGGGATGCAAATTGGTTCACCTGTTCTCTAATCTGACTCAACTTATCCTCTCACAGGGTCAACTTGGATATTCTCTTGGGTTTCATATGACTGTAAGATTATGAGGATGAGCGCAGCCTGAAAACGTGGTCGCCTGGTGAAGTTCTCTCTCCACTTCTGAAGTTATTCTGAATTTTTTTGTTTATAGTAAGTTGGTCGGAACAAGCGAAGACTCTTCTGATTCATCTTCAGATTCTCCCGTTCTCCACATGGTGGCTCATCTCACAACCTCCTCTGATACTAGATTCCAAAGCGTCGTGGTCGGTCTTCTGCATCACTAAAGTCATATTTATGGCAGTGATTTAGATCCTCATTTCTTGCTCCCCTTCCATTCTCCAGATTTCAATCGAAGANGGTCGCCTGGTGAAGTTCTCTCTCCACTTCTGAAGCTATTCTGAATTTTTTTGTTTATAGTAAGCTGGTCGGAACAAGCGAAGACTCTTCCAATTCATCTTCCGATTCTCCCATTCTCCACATGGTGGCTCATCTCACAACCTCCTCTGATACTAGATTCCAAAGAGTCGTGGCCGGTCTTCTGCATCACTAGTCATATTTATGGCAGTGATTTAGATCCTCATTTCTTGCTCCCCTTCCATTCTCCAGATTTCAATCGAAGATAATCTCCCCAGAGTTTCATCCTCAATATCCGCAAGCCATCGCTGAAGTTGGCAAATCTCCCGCTGTATCTCCTCCCAAGTAGGCTCAGACATATATCTCCTTGGTGGCATGGCTAGGGTTTAGGTTGAAAGATGAAAGAGGGTTTAGGAGACTCATTGCAGNCGGCAAATCTCCCGCTGTATCTCCTCCCAAGTAGGCTCAGGCATATATCTCCTTGGTGGCATGGCTAGGGTTTAGGTTGAAAGATGAAAGAGGGTTTAGGAGACTCATTGCAGGTGTAGGAAAACAAATTTGGGGATGTTGATTTTGTAAATAAGCAAGGAAAACTTAGGGTTAGTCAAAATTTGGCAAGAGAATGGGAATATGAAAGAAAAAAATTGCTGGAGGTGACTTGGGCAGGGACGGATTGTAAAGCCTAGGATATGATGAGGGTAAGTAGCTCTGATACCAAATAATATTGGAGTTAACCCAAACTACAATNCTAGATATGGCAGGTAAAGCCTAGGATATGATGAGGGTAAGTAGCTCTGATACCAAATAATATTGGAGTTAACCCAAACTACAATAAAAATATAAATATTATTGTTGAATTCAAATAGGGTTATAACAAAAACTCTTCAGATAGAAAATATGTGATAACAAACATAAAACGATACAGAAACACCACTAAAGTATATCTTAGGGTCGTGGAGGTCGCTAGGTGGATTGGGATGGTTGGCGAGGGTGAAGGTAGCAAAGCAATGTTGATGGTAGCGAGGGGGAAGTACAGAAATGCAAGGACAACAAGTATGGAGGTTGTCTTGGGTGGTAGTGGAGCGGTGGGAAGGCTGAGACAACAAAGAGGTGTTGTTTGGGTGGCAGCAAAGCTGGAAAGGAAGTGGGAGGCGACTGGAAAGCTTGGGCAACAAAAAACAGATAATGCAAGGCCATTGTGGCCGGTTGCAGCGCCGGGGAGGATGTGGAAGGAGATAGAAGGAAGATAATCACTACATTGAGAAAGAGAAGCAGCCAAAACACCNAGGCAACAAAAAACAGATAATGCAAGGCCATTGTGGCCGGTTGCAGCGGCCGGGGAGGATGTGGAAGGAGATAGAAGGAAGATAATCACTACATTGAGAAAGAGAAGCAGCCGAAACACCACCCAACCATCAGATATAACCCTCAAAGGGGAAAACGGACGCCAGTGGCTGTCCTCACAAAAATCTGAAAAAAAACTCACCAAAAAATAAATCTAAGCTAGCAAACAATATATTAATAATAAGTACTAGTAGTTAGAATAGGAAGGATTTAAAATAGGAAGAAAATAGGATTAGAAAGAGCATAGAAAATGTAAGGGGTCAAATAGGAAAAAGGGTCTGCAGTACTGTAGTAGCTACAGTACTGCGACCCTAGCTCCCGCGTCAATAACTTGATCCAACATTAAAAAATCAAATCAATAGAAAATAGATCCCACATTCATAGGCATACCAAGAGATAACCCTACAAAATAATAAGACAAAACTAAATAATGTTTGAATCATTTATTTCCACTGCATTTCCACGGAATGTAAACTTGTACATCTCCATCACCGCCTGATTGGGTACATACCATACATCAAAGCTATTTTAATTGAGAAAATCACTCTCTTCATCATCATCAAATCTAGATTCATTTAGGAACTTTGGCATAGGTTTTAAAATTAACTCATGAACCAAGATATCACTTGAAAAATGCAAAATTTAAAAGGAAGGAATATGAAATAACGGTGATGGAGAAATGGTCACGCTACTTCAATCATAACTGAAAAATTATAAGCTCAAATCACTAAAATAGCAAATTGTAGGGACAAAGATGACACATAACCCTTTCCAAAATTGCATTGGAGGGAGCTCACGCACTATTTACATCATTAGAACGATAAAAAAATTTAAAAAAATGACATAACCTTACTGGTGGAATGTACCACTGCCTAGGCTTATATATCATTCATAGGCTAAAAGTAAATGATAAGATATCGTGACACATGACATAGAATACATATGCCCACTAAGATAGGGGTAAAGATCACTAGAGAATCAAACTTAAACCTAAAAATTCAAACAAATTTGAAAAAGGAAACAGCAAATAAAATAAGAATTCAAGTGGCATTGATAAACTCTCACATAAAACTACAATCAAATTAACTCAAAAGAAGACGAGCACTATTTAGTAGCTCATCATCACTAAAGTTAAGCTCAGCAACGCCAAAGCCCCTTCTTGTCTTGTTGCCACAATTTAACTCATGTTAGTTCCAATTATGAAGATCGTCATATAAGTGATTCAAATCCTCTCCAATGACAGGGCATGCAACTATTGATCTCATCCATCAAATTCACCTTTAGATGGATAAGGTTGTCTTCTTTAAATCACTCAAAAACAACATGATTTTAAAAAGATAGAATTAATCATAGCACACCATGTGGATTGGATGATTGGGATCGATAAGTACACATTGTGTATCTATAGTAGTAATTGGAGAGGATACGAATCCTAGCATGAGCCATTGTATCAAGAAAATTGTACTTCAAGACTATCACTGTTCCATTCTCATCACCTTCAAGCCTTTATAATTAATGCTTAAATTATGATTTTTTTCAATTAACCATCTCCATTCACCTGCTTAAGAGGTCATCTCCGAATTTGTCGCTACCAAACGATTCACACAAAAAATTCCATGATGATTGTCTAAAATAAAAGACTTAAAAGTGCTCTATAAGAAAAATCATATTCTAGGGCCCAATGCAATATGTTATTGCAGTGCCTAGCCTAAGGACAATTTAATCTTTTTTTTACGCCTAAAGGCAATTTAGTCATTTGTCATTTATTAGTGTTTAGTATAAATAGGGCTAATATGTTAAGGGTTAGGGTTAGGCATGAGATTGTTGTCGTGAGTTATTAGTTTAGGATTTGGGAGGGATACCTTACCTCTTGAATTGCAAGAATTGGGACAAATTGCCAACCTCTCAAATAGTAGGTGCTTCTTTTTGAATTCATGTTGAATGTTTGATGTTCTTGCAATAAAATATGATTTTCCCTAATTTTTGGGGAAAACTCCGATTAAATTGTTATAAGTGTTGGATTATGGGAAGTAAAGGCATAATCGCCACGTTCCCTAACTTTTATTATTATAATATATATATATACATATATATATATATATATACATATATATATAACTCGAATGGCAAAGGCCTCCTTTGGTTGAACCAACAAAGTGTCGTTTTGTCTGCTTCTCAATGCAGGTGATCATTGGCACCTCCCCTTGCTCTGATGGCTCTTCCTTATTCCCCTCAAGTTATAAGGATAGTTGTGATAGTACAGATGAATACCCTTTTGTTAAGAAGGGAAGTAGGAATAGTGAAAAAGCAACAATTTTTTTTCTAACTCAAAAATTTCTATCATGACAGAAAAATTCAAGTTTGCTCTTATTGGAAAACTATGGATGTTATCAGAAAGAGTATTGATGATCTTATGCAAGTAGGCAAGTGGAAAGTGGGACTCATGGATGGGAGACATGTGTTCAATTAACAGTGACAGAAGACTACACTCGAATTTTCTCCAAAAACTATCTTAATATCGCAGACAAATCAATGAAGTGATTCAAGCGGTCTCCTGATTTCGACTCGAATTATGAAACTCTCACTGTACCGGTATGGTTTAGTCTGTCTGGTCTTAAGTTGCATTTTTTTCACCATCAGATTCTCTACTCTATTGGGGTCATCATTGGGGATCCTTTGAAGCTAGATCTATCTACTTTCAACCTAACTAGACCTTCAGTGACCAGAATAATTGTGGAAAGGGATATTACTTTACCTGATGTTACTGAAGTCTGGCTAAGCACAACCCATAATGAATATTAGCAACAAATCGTCATGGAACACATAACCCCATATTGTACCCATTGTAAGATGTTTGGGCATATCCTTGATAAATGTCACAAGTTTCATTCGAATTTGAAAGCTAAGGTTCAAGTGAATAAGGATGGGTCTAATCCCACTTCTCTGGACATTTTAGTTCCACCTAGGGAGGATATTGTTGCCCCTGTGCCCCCCCATGACATTGTTGTTACTGTTACTGCGAGTGATGTGATGTTGACACATTCAAACCCCATAGAAAACAATACTGATGGACTATTTTACCTACAAAGGACAGTGTTCCGATTGATAATAAGGAGAACCTCGCAGCTCCCTCTCTTCAGGAGGTATTCGGTGTAGAGGCAACCCATACTTCACAGATAATAGAACCTATTGTGGGTATCACGGTTGACAATCCTTCTGCTTTAACTCTACCACCTCGTAAGACTGATTCTTCGGATGAGGAATAACAGGTTTACAGTTCCAGGATGAAGAAGAAGAATAAAGATCTACTTGAGCTCAGCAGTCTTATGAATGATACTTTGGTTACGTCGGGTAATGTTACGCACCTTACCAATCTGCTAGCTGGATCATTTCCGAGAACTAGAGCCAGAGGCAGAACATGATAAAGATGACCCTCATTTTTTCAACGCCCGGGTGGTTTTGGGTTTTTTTTATTTTTATATATACCTCTTTTTAACTTTTTTAGGTGTGTTGTATCGTGTGGGTTGGGTGCCTATTTTTAGGCCCACCCATACAACCTATCNTCCTCTTCAGGAGGTATTCGGTGTATAGGCAACCCATACTTCACAGATATTAGAACCTATTGTGGGTATCACGGTTGGCAATCCTTCTGCTTTAACTCTACCATCTCGTCAGACTGATTCTTCGGATGAGGAATGACAGGTTTACAGTTCCAAGATGAAGAAGAAGAATAAAGATCTACTTGAGCTCAGGAGTCTTATGAATGATACTTTGGTTACGTCGGGTAATGTTACGCACCTTATCAATCTGCTAGCTGGATCCTTTCCGAGAACTAGAGCCAGAGGCAGAACATGATAGGAATACCCTCATTTTTTCAGCGCCCGGGTGGTTTTGGGTTTTTTTTATTTTTATATATACCTCCTTTTAACTTTTTTAGGTGTGTTGTATCGTGTGGGTTGGGTGCCTATTTTTAGGCCCACCCATACAACCTATCTGCATATTTTCTCTTTAATATACTAGCCCTTGGGCTTATATATATATACATATATATATATATATAATATAAATAATAGTTAATTAAAATAACTTTTTTTGGATGAGTCGTTTCGAAGGGAAGCATCCATCTCGGCAGTCCCTTCTTTTTTAAAAAATAGACACCTCATTCGGGAAGAACAAAAGTTGAAGGCCAAGTGAGAAGGAAGAAGTTTCATACATTACATACGTAACCCTAGTCGAAGCCTCGTGCGAGATCAAGCGGCTGCTGCTTCTCATTCCAGAGATTCGGCACCATGCCAGAAGCCAGCATCGAGAGTGTTCTGTGCGTAGGAGCGTCATCATGAAAGAGACTCATCGATGGGCATGCGGGAGACAACCGGATTAGCACCACTTGCAGGAGGAAGGAACAACCGACATCTTGCATGGAGTGGAGAACCGGCCCCGACCTACCCTTGTAGAATGGCTCTCGTGTGAAGCAAGAGATTTTGAGTTCAAGCAGAGGTGAAGCTTTCGCGCATGAGGAAAGGGATGACTTTGTCGACTCACGATCGAAGGTAGAGGAAGTGTGTGGCTCCGTCAAGAAGAAAGAGAACCAAAGTCCAGGGAAAGCCTCGTACGTGTTAACCGAAGTTACAAAGGTAAATTTAATAGAAAAAAGAAAGGTATGATGAAAAATTTTATTAAGTAAATTAATACAATGTTATATTGGCATATATATGCGTAGGTGTTAAATGTAAAGTTTAAATTAATTCAGGATCAAAGCCATAAAGTCCCGAATTAGAGAGAGTAAGGTGATGTGAACTTCCTGTATGATGGAAGAGGAAGAATAACTGGCATGAAATGGAGAGCCGAGAGACAAGTATTCAGTTCTTTTAAATTATATAATTTGTTTTAGCTAAGTATGNCGAACTTCCTGTATGATGGAAGAGGAAGAATAACAGGCATGAAATGGAGAGCCGAGAGACAAGTATTCAGTTCTTTTAAATTAAATAATTTGTTTTAGCTAAGTATGTCATAAATTAATATTAAATAATATGAACTAATAACATTGATTAATTTTGGCAAGCAATCAAACTAAAACTTAGACCAGATTGAGACCGACTTTAATGCAAAAGAAGAAGATATAATTGAGAAATCATCGGTAGAAGAATACTTAAGTTGGAGGTGAAAGAACAAAGGCGAGGATGCAAGGGTCTAATTATATAATTTGGATTAGCATATTTAACTAAATATAAAAAGTGTTTAGTTATAATTCAATGTCAGAAGGTGTATACAAAAGAACAAAAACCGAACTAAACTGATTATTAAGAGAAAGGAGGAACCTAGGGTGCGAGGAAGCAAAACTAGACTTGAGATAAAAGAGAATTTGTTTAATATACATTTCTTTTGTTAAAATTTGAAATCATATTCAAGTATTAAATTGGAGTTATATTAATTAATGTAAGGAGGTATGATAGAATTTTGAATAAGTTATTGAAAGTTAAGGTGAGTGATTATATTTCTAAACTTCAGTAATTTTCAGTATTTCTAAATATATGTTTGATTTCATTTATACTTCATTTTCGTGAGATTTAGATTATAACAACTTGTACATATTGTTAGAAAGGAAAATATAGATGTTAAATAAATGTAGAACAAAATTAAATCACATGATTATTCATGTCATTAGTCATGAAGTGTGCATACTAAATATTTTTGTCTTAATAGTAATATCAAAGTTTAATATATGAACATATCAGATTATTATATGACCCTTATGTTCTAGTGGAGATGTATATGTTAGCTCATTGCATGACCGGACGTATATGACACGTGACTACTTGACCTTTAGTATTTTAGTAATTGTGCATATATCAATTTATTTCATGGCCTATAATTTTAGTACAAGTGCAATTATTTATTAGTAGATAAATCGAAATTGTCTCATAAGAAAATAATGTATATCATGAATAATGAAATAGCTTATATATGGATACTTGTATGTGCATGTTAAGAGAAGAAGTTCACCCTCTTATGATATAGACAAGAGATGTCAGTATACTCACGCGCGTAGATGTTTTTCTACCACTCCAAATAATTTTGATATTTAAACCGCTAATCGCTGTGACGATGAAATAATAATGTTCAGGGAAGACTAGGCACCTTTCCACCTCAAAAAATCATATAAAATATATCACAAACTGCTATATCGACAGGATAATATTGACCAGGGGTGAGTTGGGTTATGTTTTAACGGTACTCCTAAGACAGATGTGAATGTTAAGAGTATAAAGTAAAAGTAAAGTTAAAGTTAATGCACATCGAAGTTTAAATTATTCTCATTGATTAAATGTCAATAATACTTTAGATTATTATAGAATTTTCTATAATTAAATATGAAAGACAAACATGCATACTATTTTCTCTTCCATGTGTTATTGTAGTTTAAAAGTGTGATTGTTCCCGTGTTTTCTTTAGATAACTCATATTCTTTTAATATTTTTTCAGGTTTGAGCTTTTGATTAAAATGAACGTAGAAGAAGATAATGTTTACAAAAGGCGTGGGAATAATATTACTGTTTACCACGCCTTTTGTAAACATTATCTTCTTTTAGATAATTTTTAAAGATAGCTTTTTATTTGGTCAATTTAATTGCTTCTTTTAGATGCTTTTCCCATTACGTGAATAATAAATAGTTAGTGATAGAAATAGAATAACAGAAAATTTATTTTAGCGTTCGACCTTCTGTCCTTTCTTTGGCTAATTCCAATCCCGTCAGATTGTCTATCCCCGCAATGGTTAATTCTAATCCCCGAGCCAAGTTACGTGAGTTTTCTCTTCTTTATATTACTGTAATTTAGAAGTACGATTATTCTTAGGTTATCTTTAAATAACTTATTATATAATATTAATAATTCTTCAGGTTTAAGCTAACATTTAAGATAAATACAGAAGTAGATAGTGTTTGCATAAGGCACAGGCAGCAACCTGAAACATAACTTTTTATATGTTCCTATCTTGATTAATTTCAAGCCTCGAGTCGGATTGTAACACTGTGAAGCCAACAACATTGCGTCATGAATAGTGATTAAAGCCAACGATATTCTCTCCCAGCCTTTTCCGTCGTATGTAACCAACAAAGGGATCGCGACATCTCTAGATGGGAGAAGACAGAATCGCGGGGTACAAGGGCAAAGAGATCGCGACACATAAGAACCGTCTTCATGATCAAGTTTGACGGGCGTACAGGGAGGTTGACCACGGATCCGTGCGATACAGTGCGACAGAGCTAATTGGGAAGCGAACATGAAATCAAAAATACAGTAGTGATTTGAGCCCGCGAGGGAGCTAACGAGATTGTGACCTATAGAGGCCCAAAACTTCATTCTTTTTCTTCTCTCGGTCCATCTTCAAAATACAAACGCAATTTGAACTAGCTAGGAAAATAATGATGGTATCACGTTCATGCACGACATCCAAAAATGTGGCAAGAAGAATTAGCTAGAACGCAAACTCGGAGATCAAAGTGTACAGACGCCCGTACAGGAGTTTTTTTTTTTTGGTAGGAAAGCCACCGACAAGATCGCAGGGTACATACCACAAAAATGAAGAATCACGACGTATAGGAGTTTCATATTGCTCTTGATCGAACTACGTGATCGAGAGACGTAAAGGAGTTCCGCATCGCTTGTGATGAAAACTCGTGATCGAAAACTACGATGCATAGAAATTTGGATTGTGGCTTCTGCAGTTCCACGCGGCTTCCAATATATCCACAGAACCACAAACTAGAATTCTAGCATCACGGCATCCAAATTTCCGCACACACCAAACACACATTCAGAAAATTCAAATTGCATAAAGGAGTTTCAAAACCATCCAAGAGTAACTGCTGCCAAAAGGTGGCTGCCTCGAAAGAAAAACTAGCAGAAAATATCAGTTAAATCGGATCAGGAATGAAGTGTTTCTCAGCCATTGAGGGGATATTGGAGGGGTGGTTCACAGTCCTATAAGAAGATTATAGAGTCCTGCACAAACCCTCCACGCTTATGGCGGGATTGACCGACAGTGTCTGGAACAGATGCAAGTGATAACAATCATAAGTATTCGTGTGACATCAAGGCAGCATCAATGTCTCGGGTGGGAAGCTGGGAGATCGGGTGAAGGAATGGTAAATGGACTCGAGGATCAGCAATTGGAAGGAATGACACAACATCTGGATCACTAAAACAAAAGACAACAGGCAGAATGGGATGGCAAGTGATTCGGGATAGGAAAAGATCAATTTGAAGAATTTCAACTAGTAACAGAGAATTATGGTGGGTGGGACCCCGGCAAAGGACTGCATCAAGCCGCACTAATGTCTTTTGTTGCAACACTCTTCTGATCAGAAATAATTCTGGAGCTTATGGGGATGGGCGAATTGCGTGCAAGACATATGAAAGAAGAGAAATCAATATGGGTCAAGGAAGGGAACCAAACCAAGACTTTATCGGTAGAATGAACTTCGGTCAAGAAAATTGGGGAGGAGACTCGTGCATAAGAAAGCTTAAGATGTTGATCTTTGAAAGAGAGGATGCTTATTGTTGGGTTTATTGTGTGGAGAGAAACTTTGTTGTTGATGGGCCGACGAAGGGAAAAAAAATTAATTATGACGGCTTGGTGTTTGGAAGGAAATGCTCTAGCATGGTATCAATAGAGAGAACAATNTGATGCTTATTGTTGGGTTTATTGTGTGGAGAGAAACTTTGTTGTTGATGGGCCGACGAAGGAAAAAAAAATTAATTATGACGGCTTGGTGTTTGGAAGGAAATGCTCTAGCATGGTATCAATAGAGAGAACAATGTCAGCCAATCCAAACATGGGAAGAATTCAGGGTTTGATTGTTGGACTGCTTCAGAACCAAACGGGAAGGTGATTTACACGAGCCTTTTTTTTTGCATTGGTCTAGGAAGGATCTGTCGTGGAGTATAGTGAGAAATTTGAGATGTTGTCTAGTTGTTTGAGAGAGATATCAGAAAAAGTATTGAAAAGCGACTTCATGAAAANGTGCTTCAGAACCAAACGGGAAGGTGATTTACACGAGAATTTTTTTTTGCATTGGTCTAGGAAGGATCTGTCGTGGAGTATAGTAAGAAATTTGAGATGTTGTCTAGTTGTTTGAGAGAGATATCAGAAAAAGTATTGAAAAGCGACTTCATGAAAAAGTTGAAGCCAGAGATTCAAGCATCACTTCACCTACTGAGACCACGAGGATCGTGAAAAAATTATATAATTAGAGCAATTGATTGAAGATAAAAAAACAATGAAACAGGCTATTATGAGCAGTACATTAAAAAACAATGAAACAGGCTATTATGAGCAGTACAGATGGAGCATCAAAACAAATTACTAAAGTCCCAACAATACCAAAATCTTAAACAATNGGAAAAAATTATATAATTAGAGCAATTGAGAGCAGTACATAAAAAAACAATGAAACAGGGTATTATGAGCAGTACAGATGGAGCATCAAAACAAATTACTAAAGTCCCAACAATACCAAAATCTTAAACAATGAAAAGTCCAGAAGAAGACTTTACATGACAGAAATAAAGGGCTACAACTCGGAGCGACGCTCAAATGCCTTACAAAGACAGAGGCTCAAGAGAAGCACGCCAAGAGGCCATGTTTTCGTTGTGATGAGTGTTCCCCAGGACACCGTTGCAAGAATAAAAAAATTACAAATTCTCACAGTGGTTGACGAGGAGGCAAGGGATGCAGAAATAGAGAAGGATGCGGTGGAGGAAGAGGAACACCCTTACTTAGATGTAGTGGAAATCTTGTTGAACTACGTGTTGGGATTTACATTGAACCACACTATGAAACTTCAAGGGCAAATCAGAGAGCAAGAAGTAGTTGTGCTGGTAGATAATGGGGTCACCCACAGCTTCATTTGTACTCAAATATTGAAGCAATTGGGACTTGAAATGATGGACACAAAGTTTTAGAGTCATGATAGAGACGAGATGGGTGGAGAAGAGCATTGGAGTTTGTAAGGAGTGATTTCAACATTGCTAGACATTCAGATGATGAAAATTTTCTTCACTTAGACATAGGGAGCACTAACGTAATATTGGGTATGAAATGGTTGCAAACCATAGGAGAAACTAAAATGAATTAAAAACCTTTCCCCGTTGAGTTTCAAGAAGGAGATAAGATGGTGGTGCTTCACAATGACCCTAGTTTATTCAAGAAATTGGTGTCAGTGGATCCATCGAAGATGGCAAATAGGTTAGAGTGGCCACTACCTAAGACCTGGAAGACGCTGAGAAGGTTTATGGGACTTACATTGCGTGGTCGAGGACGAAGAAACTAAAGAAAGAAAACTTTCAGCATGGCAAAAGTCTTGACCCATACTTTTAAGAAGTTGAAAAAGGCCATGACGACTGTGACAGAACTGACGCTCTGAACTCAAGTCAGCTTATGAGCAGAAGCCAAGCAACTTTATCAAGCAGCAGTTTTTACATCTTGAGGGCAGGGTTATCCTTTTGGGAGAGGAGTCTTGTTATGTTAGTGCCTAGCCTAAGGGCAACTTAGTCATTTGTGTGCCTAAGGGCAATTTCATCCTATGCCATTTATCATTATTTAGTATAAATAGGAGTATACGTGTAGGGCTAGGACTATGCTTGAAATTGTTGTTGAGTCTTAATTAGGGTTTGGGAGAGCGTCTCTATCTCTTGAATTGTAATTATTATATGGTCGTATATAATAAATATATAGCACAAACAAAAATAACCACATAAATTGGTGATGATTTTGTTATGTTTTTAATAGGACCTCCTATAATACTATTTTCAACTTAATTGAGTAGAGATTACATCAATTCTACATTGAAGTAATTAGACAATAGGTAGTGGAAGGTAGTGGCCAACAATATCATAAACTAGTGGAGATGTTCAACTAATGGCATCAATGTTGAGCACCACTAATGTGCAAGTGATTCTCAACATGAATAGGTGTGATCGAAAGAGGGAATGTTAAGATCAGGCGGTATTGAGTGATTGTTAAGATCTTAAACAATATAATCGCTCATTGTTGGCCCTGAGTCTAACTGGTAGAATATGAGCCTGTACACATTAGGACTTCAAAGATTCAACAATTAAGTTAGAGTCACAATGGAGCATAATTTTGTAATGATGAAGAACTCAAAGACGACCATAATTTTGATG
>JXCR01029092.1:26118-45966 GCA_002079205.1 Phalaenopsis hybrid cultivar
CACTAACGTCCCTCTCTCTCGCGATCCTCACGGGGCTGCCTCTCTCACAATTCTTGCCCTAACTCACCTCTCCCTATCGTGATTCTTACGGAGACGGTGTTGCCTCTATCTCTCTCGCTTCTCTGGATTAACTGTTGCGGTGAGTTCATCTCTCCCTCTCCTATCTCTGCTCTTCGACTTTATTTGGATTATTTTATTTGTCCTCTGTGCAGTGTTTCCTCTTCGTGCGGTGATTTTTGATCACTTGCTCCGCCTCTATTTCAGTATTCTCTATTCTAGCATAAATGTTATGGTTTTTTACTGTGTAAATGCTTAAGTGCCCGAGACTTTTGTGGGCTCTCAATGCTATTATCCTTCGATAGTTTTTGATTGATGTTGGATTTTTGGGATTCTAGCAATTTCACATGCAATGACTTGGAAATAGGTGATCACTTTCGGTTGATGTTGGATTTCGGTTTTATGTTTGCTCTTTTATATTCTTGATGTTGGGCAAAGATATGTAGTGGTGTTTATTGCACATGACTTGAAAACATGAAGTACTTTTCAGTTGATGTTGGATTATGGTTTTTTGTTTTTCCTATTATGTTTTTGTTGTGGGTCGAATATATGTGGTAGTGTTGATTGCACCTACAATGACTTAGAAATATAAATGATTACTTCGAAAGTTTATGACTCATATGTTGGTGAGCGGAGGTGACTGCAGTGATGTTGTTGATGTGCTGGTGTGTTGCATTGTTTGTTTGTGGGGGGGTAGTGGTAGTGGTTTCGTGTGTAGAGGTGTTGGTGTGTAAATGTGTTTGTGTCGATAATGTGTAAGTGTTAGTGTGTGGAGGTGTTTGTGTTAGTTGATGTGTTTGTGTGGGATGAGTTTGTGTTAGTTGATGTGTTTGTGTGTGGATGTGGAGGTGATTAGTGTGTGGTTGTGGTTGTGTTTGTGTTTGTGTTGGTAGATGTGTTTGTGTGTGGAGGTGGTGGCGTGGAGGTGGTTGGTGCGTGGAGGTGGCGGTGTATGGTGCATGGTGTGTGGATGTGGTGGTTGGTGTGTGGTTGTGTTTGTGTTGGTGGATGTGTTGGGAGTGTGGTGGTGGCGTGTGTGGAGGTGGCGTGTGTGGAGGTGGCGTGTGTGGAGGTGATGGTGTGTGGAGGTGGCGTGTGTGGAGGTGATGGTGTGTGGAGGTGGCTGTAAGGGTGTTGTGGATGTGTTGGGGTATGGAGGTTATGGTAGTGGTGTTGTGGATGTGTTTGTGTGTGGAGGTGGTGGTAGTGGTGTTGTGAATGTGTTGATTGTGGAGGGGTAGGTGTGCGAGGTGTGGTAATGATGATTTGAAGATGGTGTAATGGTGTGATGTGGAGGGGCATTGGTAATGATATTGTGACATTCCTATTTTTCTTTGAATTGTGGTAAATATTTTTTGGAGCAAAAATTTATGTTGATTAGTTTATTTCATGCTAGAAATCTAATGGTTAAAACAAAAGAAGTTGGTTCGTCTGCAACGTGGGATAAAGATACAAAAAATAAAATTTTGTTATCTTTCCCTCAATGAGCTCGACTTGGAAAATAGGCTGCCAAACTATTTCAACGAGGAGGGCTGACAATATATTATTAAAAAATTTAACAAAAATATAGGAAAGGATTAAAATAGGATGCAATTAAAAAATAAATGTGATCAATTAAAAAATGATTGAAAANTGGATTATTTGTCGCTGCGCAGCTTCAGAACGATGGGTTTGTCGTTTGGAAAGTGCGGCGTGGCTGCTTCTCGGGATTAATCGGGAGGACACGCGGCCGCAGGTTCAACCCTGTGACCCGCATTCCTTCATTATGTTGTGACAGAGCTACCCTCGCATTACCCCGCTGCCTCTTTCTCTCTCGCGAGTCTTGCACTAACGTCCCTCTCTCTCGCGATCCTCACGGGGCTGCCTCTCTCACAATTCTTGCCCTAACTCACCTCTCCCTATCGTGATTCTTACGGAGACGGTGTTGCCTCTATCTCTCTCGCTTCTCTGGATTAACTGTTGCGGTGAGTTCATCTCTCCCTCTCCTATCTCTGCTCTTCGACTTTATTTGGATTATTTTATTTGTCCTCTGTGCAGTGTTTCCTCTTCGTGCGGTGATTTTTGATCACTTGCTCCGCCTCTATTTCAGTATTCTCTATTTTAGCATAAATGTTATGGTTTTTTACTGTGTGAATGCTTAAGTGCCCGAGACTTTTGTGGGTTCTCAATGCTATTATCCTTCGATAGTTTTTTATTGATGTTGGATTTTTGGGATTTTAGCAATTTCACATGCAATGACTTGGAAATAGGTGATCACTTTCGGTTGATGTTGGATTTCGGTTTTATGTTTGCTCTTTTATGTTATTGATGTTGGGCAAAGATATGTAGTGGTGTTTATTGCACGTGACTTGGAAACATGAAGTATTTTTCAGTTGATGTTGGATTATGGTTTTTTGTTTTTCCTATTATGTTCTTGTTGTGGGTCGAATATATGTGGTAGTGTTGATTGCATCTACAATGACTTAGAAATATAAATGATTACTTGGAAAGTTTATGACTCATATGTTGGTGAGCGGAGGTGACTGCAGTGATGTTGTTGATGTGCTGGTATGTTGCATTGTTTGTTTGTGGAGGTAGTGGTAGTGGTTTCGTGTGTAGAGGTGTTGGTGTGTAAATGTGTTTGTGTTGATGATGTGTAGGTGTTGGTGTGTGGAGGTGTTTGTGTTAGTTGATGTGTTTGTGTGGGATGTGTTTGTGTTAGTTGATGTGTTTGTGTGTGGATGTGGAGGTGGTGATTAGTGTGTGGTTGTGGTTGTGGTTGTGTTTGTGTTTGTGTTGGTAGATGTGTTTGTGTGTGGAGGTGGTTGGTGTGTGGAGGTGGCGGTGTATGGTGCATGGTGTGTGAATGTGGTAGTTGGTGTGTGGTTGTGTTTGTGTTGGTGGATGTGTTGGGAGTGCGGAGGTGGTGGTGTGTGGAGGTGGTGTGTGGAGGTGGCGTGTGTGGAGGTGGCGTGTGTGGAGGTGGCTGTAAGGGTGTTGTGGATGTGTTGGAGTATGGAGATGATGGTAGTGGTGTTGTGATGTGTTGGGGTATGGAGGTTATGGTAGTGGTGTTGTGGATGTGTTTGTGTGTGGAGGGGGTGGTAGTGGTGTTGTGAATGTGTTGATTGTGGAGGGGTTGGTGTGCGACGTGTGGTAATGATGATTTGTAGATGGTGTAATGGTGTGATGTGGAGGGGCATTGGTAATGATATTGTGACATTCCTANAACACTTGTGGGACATTGTATATTTGTTATTGGATGGGCCTCTGTCCATGCTGCTTTGGACATTTTATATTTGTTATTGATTTTTTGCTTTTTCATTGAGACTGTTAAAATTGATATGCATTTTTACTTTTATTTTCACGTGATTATATGATTGTAGCTAATATAATGATGCTTATGTGTTAGCTACATCGACAATGAATAACATGAATGCAAATAGAGAAAGGCGCAGAAGAAGAGTTGTCGCTATAATGTATTTAATGTATGAGTATTATAACTCATACATATAACGCTCTCCTTGCATGGCATACTCGTAGATTGGTAACAAATAGGTTGAGGAGTTACTTGCGAGCCACCCAACGAGATTCGACAATATGTTCCGCATGACACATGCGGAATTCATGGATCTGCTGGAGAAACTACATAAAATTCATGGACTTCATGACTACATCAAAACAACTTTACGAGAGGTGTAAGCAATAATTATCTACATATTATCACATAATGAATCAATGCGATGAGTCATAGAGTGATTCTGACACTCATCTGAAACAATCTGCAAATATTTTTCAGTTGAGTTGAATGCACTAGTCTATTTTTCATCACAAGTCATCAAACCAAATTGATCAAACATTTGAAAACATTCCCACAGAGATTTCGCATGATGCACGGTATATGTCATATTTTCAGGTAATTTCACTCATTTATTATAGTCAAGTTTCAAATGAATGCATTAATATAGTTACTCTTGTCTACCTTTGTAGAATTGTATTGGAGCAATCGATGGAGCACACGTGAATGCATATATTTCAAAAAATAAAAGATCGCATTTATCAGTCCATGTGAGTTACCGACGCAGAAAGTTATGGATGTATGTAACTTCAACATGTGCTTCACTTTTTTCATGGCTAGTTGGAAGGGCAATGCACATGACAATCGAATTTCAAATTTGCAACACGGAATAAGAAATACAACTTCGCTCATCCACCCACAAGTTTGCTTGAAATTGAACTAGTAATTTTATTTTTAGTTCAACAATAATCATTATATTCAAATCAGGTAAATATTATTTGGTCAATGTTTGATATTTGTTACAACGAGGGTATCTGAAGCTCTATCTTGATACGAGATATCATATATCTGACTTTGAGAGAACAAGCAATGCCANAGTTAGACCGTATGTTTGGTGTTGTCGTGATAAAGCACAATAATGTATGCGTCTCTAGTGAGATAGAGTTTGGTGGCATCACTGAAAACTTGGTTGCTAATCCAATAGGTGATTATAATGAAAGCGCCGATCCGAATCAATGAAGTATAATCCACCAAACAATCAAAGCGTCCCAGGGTTGAGAAGAAGAAACATGAGGGAGTTGCTTTCATTAGAAGCCACATTTCACANCTTAGACCGTATGTTTGGTGTTGTCAGGATAAAGCACAATAATGTATGCGTCTCTAGTGAGACAGAGTTTGGTGGCATCACTAAAAACTTGGTTGCTAATCCAATAGATGATTATAATGAAAGCGCCAATCCGAATCAATGAAGTATAATCCACCAGACAATCAAAGCGTCCCAGGGTTGAGAAGAAGAAACATGAGGGAGTTGCTTTCATTAGAAGCCACATTTCACAGTTGGTGGCTTCATGCACTAATGACTTTGGCCCATCATAAACAACATTTATCCAGCAGGTTATGTGAATTCTGGAGGCAACTACATAAATTTATGAGGACACGTCGTTGTATTTATTCTCTATGAAGTTGTTTGAAAACTCGACCAGGAAGGAGTTTTTCATAACAATGGACCCTCACCGTAGAGTGCATTATTTATGTTATTTTTCATNCTATCCAGCAGGTTATGTGAATTCTGGAGGCAACTACATAAATTTATGAGGACGCATCGTTGTATTTATTCTCTATGAAGTTGTTTGAAGACTCGACCAGGAAGGAGTTTTTCATAACAATGGACCCTCACCGTAGAGTGCATTATTTATGTTATTTTTCATGCGAACAGTGACGCTTGAGGGACACTTGTGGGACATTGTATATTTGTTATTGGATGGGCCTTTGTCCATGCTGCTTTGGACATTTTATATTTGTTATTGATTTTTTGCTTTTTCATTGAGACTGTTAAAATTGATATGCATTTTTACTTTTATTTTCACGTGATTATATGATTGTAACTAATATAATGATGCTTTAGCTACATCGACAATGAATAACATGAATGCAAATAGAGAAAGGCGCAGAAGGAGAGTTGTCGCTATAATGTGTTTAATGTATGAGTATTATAACTCATACATATAACGCTCTCCTTGCATGGAATACTCGTAGATTGGTAACAAATAGGTTGAGGAGTTACTTGCGAGCCACCCAACGAGATTCGACAATATGTTCCGCATGACACATGCGGAATTCATTGATCTGCTGGAGAAACTACATAAAATTCATGAACTTCATGACTACATCAGAACAACTTTACGAGAGGTGTAAGCAATAATTATCTACATATTATCACATAATGAATCAATGTGAGGAGTCATAGAGTGATTCTGAAACTCATCTGAAACAATCTGCAAATATTTTTCAGTTGAGTTGAATGCACTAGTCTATTTTTCATCACAAGTCATCAAACCAAATTGATCAAACATTTGAAAACATTCCCACAGAGATTTCGCATGTTGCACGGTATATGTCATATTTTCAGGTAATTTCACTCAATTATTATAGTCAAGTTTCAAATGAATGCATTAATATAGTTACTCTTGTGTACCTTTGTAGAATTGTATTGGAGCAATCGATGGAGCACACGTGAATGCATATATTTCAAAAAATAAAAGATCGCATTTATCGGTCCATGTGAGTTACCGACGCAGAAAGTTATGGATGTATGTAACTTCAACATGTGTTTCACTTTTTTCATGGCTAGTTGGAAGGGCAATGCACATGACAATCGAATTTCAAATTTGCAACATGGAATAAGAAATACAACTTCGCTCATCCACCCACAAGTTTGCTTGAGATTGAACTAGTAATTTTATTTTTAGTACAACAATAATCATTATATTCAAATCAGATAAATATTATTTGGTCAATGTTTAATATTTGTTACGACGAGGGTATCTGAAGCTCTATCTTGATACGAGATATCATATATCTGACTTTGAGAGAACAAGCAATGCCACGCGGGGCAGAAGAAAAATGCTCAACAAGAGACACTCCTTATGCGGTGTCATTGAGAGGGCGAGCATTTTGAGTTTAGAAAAAGAAACATGTCATACTTCGTGATATGTCAACATATTTATTTCCCAAACAAGTGTAGATTGTGATTGCCGCGATGACTCTCCAGAACTATATTCGACGACATCCTTCTCACAACAACATTGATTTATGTATGGCGAATGGAGAACATTCACATGTCCCTGCTGAGGCATATGAATATCGGCTTGGACAGCCTTTGTCACAGGCCGAAATTGATGTGTCTAAGACTTACACTCAATAAGGGGAAGGTGCAAGCAAGATGACAGAGTTGAGGGAACTAATTATGGATATTATAATTCAAAGATGACTGGAAGGAACATTTAGTTTTTATTTTTGTTTATTGTAATGAGTTGAAAACATTTATTGTTTATTATATTAGTATTTTATATAATTCATGTATATTTTTGTCTCTTATGTATTTGATATTTATTATATCAGTTTTTTATGCAAATAATTTATACTTCTTTTCTTTGTATATTTCTGTCTCTTATGTATTTTTCTCACATGGATGGTCGATGAGGTAACCGTGGGTAATATATGTTTCATAAATATTGCATATATTTTTTTTTTGTTTTAGAGATATATGATGAGACGTTTGACCTTATTGGTTATTCTGGATGGTCTGTATGTCACTATTGATTAGTGTCGCATGTGAAATCTCAAGAAATGCAAACAAATTCCTCTTTTTTCTGTGTTATGATCTTTTTTTTCTTCTGGATGATTTTTTTGGTGATATGCATAAGTGATACACACGAGCTTCGTATTACATGGGTTAAAAGCAATCAAAAACCTTTTTTTATAAGGTTTGTTTTTTTCTTGTAGTGACAGATTCATTGGTTTGTATATTGTGTTCACTGAGACCTCATAGTTGCATAAAACTTTAATTTATTACTTTTATTATTATTTTTTACTAGTGTTATATCTAAGGGTGTGTGTTATTAAGTCTTTAAAAAGGATGAGCTCGAAGATCTTTGGTACCTCCAGAGCATTGCATTGTTACTATGGATTATAATATTCTCTGCTTACCTTGCGACAACCATATAGCTACGGGAGACAGTTTTACAGAGGTCCAAGAAAAATAACAAAAAACTGTGACTACTTTAGATTGGCAGATGGGCTGAAAGATTCTACTGTCGATAGTGATCAGGCGTGGAGAATTTCCCTGGAGGACTGCTTATCTCGTGACATACAACATTTGCAATTTAAAAATAATATTATCATATTATTAATTGTTATTTGATTATTTTTTTTAATTTTGGTAGTCATGTTGCTCACTGTTTAGTAAGATATCTATTTTTATTTTGTAATGTTCTACACTAGATATTAGCTTTAAAGTATAGGATGTACTGATAAGAACAGTTCTGTTGTAAACAACATTACAATACAGGAGTAGAATGGTGTCCAGAAATAACTGCAGCACAGCTGCTTTAAAATTGCAAAAAAAAAAACAGACAGTCATATTATCCACAGCAACTTCTATTCAACAGCTTCCTGCTACAGCTGCGGCGCAACAGCTTATTAATAAGTTGCAGCTGCCCCAAACAAACCCTAAAACGAAAGTTAAGCTAAAAAAGATTTATGAGTTTGAAAAGTGCGAAATACATAAGTTGTGGCATAAGAACAATAAAATGAGCCATTTTTCATGCCTATTAGGCAAATGAGAAAAATCAGGATGTTTTTTTGTACTTATTTGCAAAAATGGCTGAAGGGAACAATTTCAATTTATTAATACTTTTTTTTACGCAAATTGCTTATGAACCGAAAGAGTCTACTCAAGTTATTTGAATGAACAAATATTCCAAAAAGCACGCAGATGNGAGCAAATTGCTTATGAACCGAAAGAGTCTACTCAAGTTATTTGAATAAACAAATATTCCAAAAAGCACGCAGATGCTCAATGTGAAACTACTTTAGACAGAATGATTTTTATGATAACAAATACCCTAAATTTACATATTTAATAACCTTTTCCATCTTATTCNGCTCAATGTGAAACTACTTTAGAGAGAATGATTTTTATGATAACAAATACCCTAAATTTACATATTTAATAACATTTTCCATCTTATTCATCTCAACACCTCATCTAAAGTAGAAAAAATAATTCCAATATAAAGTGTTCATCTTCTTCTTGATTACATTGTTCATTCGCCCCTTCCATAACTTTTTTTCCTTAAATATTCAAGAAAATCCCTCATGTTTTTAGCCTATCACTTGCATGCTACCTAAGAAAACCCCAGCNATTCATCTCAACACCTCATCTAAAGTAGAAAAAATAATTCCAATATAAAGTGTTCATCTTCTTCTTGATTACATTGTTCATTCGCCCCTTCCATAACTTTTTTCCCTTAAATATTCAAGAAAATCCCTTATGCTTTTAGCCTATCACTTGCATGCTACCTAAGAAAACCACAGCCTAATGTGCTCCCCCTAGCAATATCCACGGTATTCATCCTCTTCCTTCAAGGAAAACTATCGCCAATACTTCGTCCTTTTTTTTCTCTTTAACTTCTAAAATTAATATTTCAACTCCTAAGATTAAGATTATCTTCTTCAAGTTTTGTTCCCTTTTTTAATACAAAAAACCCATTATTTTCTTCTATCATNCCCCAGCCTAATGTGCTCCCCCTAGCAATATCCACGGCATTGATCCTCTTCCTTCAAGGAAAACTATCGCCATGACTTCGTCCTTTTTTTTCTCTTTAACTTCTAAAATTAATATTTCAACTCCACGATTAAGATTATCTTCTTCAAGTTTTGTTCCCTTTTTTAATACAAAAAACCCATTATTTTCTTCTATCATTCTCTCAATCAATTCCAAAGTACTTCCTGTTCAAGTGTCGGTTAACAAAACGACGAGNCAAAGTGAAGCTTGCAGCATTCAAGCTGAAGAAGAGTGTCTCATTGTGGTGAGAACCAGAAGAGTAAGAGAAATAGAGAAGGACAGAGCAAGATTACTGCCTGGGAGAAGATGAAAAGAGAGTTGCAACAACAGTAACTACTCTCACACTACTACAGGATCTTTTCTTGAGGCTCTATCACCTAAAACCAAGGGACATAATAGTAGAGTACAAAGCAAAATTTACATAGCTCAAGATGAAATACAAACTGACGGAGTCAGAGGAGTACACGATAGCCAGGTACTTGGGAGTTCTGAAACCCGCTATTAGAAACGTGATTTAGCTGCAGCTTATTTGTCTTTGAGTGACATTCAAATTAGGGGTGTAAATGAGTCGAGATAACTCGAGCTTGGCTCATTAACGAGCTANTCAGGTACTTGGGAGTTCTGAAGCCCGCTATTAGAAACGTGATTTAGCTGCAGCTTATTGGTCTTTGAGTGACATTCAAATTAGGGGTGTAAATGAGTCGAGATAACTCGAGCTTGGCTCATTAACGAGCTAACGAGCCAAGCTTATCGAACCACAAACTTGAGCTCAAGCTCAAACTTGAGATCGTTTTACAAACAAGCTCGAGCTCATCCTGGCTCGGCTTGTTGGCTTGCGAGCTAAGTCGATTAATCTATCGCTAGTCATTTCAATACATTTCTTGGTGAACTGTTGTTGCATCCTCCTCCTTCGGCCACCACTACATTCTTCGATAAGCTTCGATAAAAATTGAATTTTTATTTTGAGCTCGAGAACCTGCTCCTACCACTACGAGCTGAGCTCAAGCTCACCATTCAAGGTCCAGTTGAACTCGAGCTCGAACTTGGCATGGCTCGAGCTCGACTCGACTCGTTTACACCCATAATTCATAGCTCAGCATTGAAGGTGGAGAGATAGATGAAACAGAGCATGCAACCATTGCCATTCAAACTGCCACCCACATATGGAGACAACAGTAGGAGCACACTCAAGGCAGCTGAGAAGACTGGTCAGGAAAATAATCAAGCTACCCAAAGTGAGAGGAAGCATGAGAAGAGCAACACTCTCAATACAGTCTCAGCCAGAAAATATTTTAGATGTCGCAATTTTGGACACATCTTTTTCTGTTGCTCAAAGAGTTGAATTGTGTCCTTCACGGAGTAGGGTGCAGTGAAGGAAATGAGCGACGATGAGGTAGTTGAAGAACAGAGTACGGAGTATCAACTTTTACTGAACGAGAGCAAGATGTTGGTTGTTCGACGTGTCATTCAGATTGAAGCTACGAGGGAGCAGCAATGTAATACCCAGTTTTACTAGCTTTGTCAAAATAAGGTGAAAATTTTGGCAATTTTGAAAAATATTCCAAATATCATCTCTCAGAATTCGACTGAGTTAATATAATAAAATTCTATATTTTGAATCAATCAAATTGATGATTACATCATTTATGAATTAAAAGCACATGTAAAATTATAAGCTTAATTAATCCCTTAATTATTTCCCTAATCTCATTTACCGTTTCCCACCGACCTTATTATGTAGATCTCAACCATTTGATGAAATCAAATGGCTATGAGTCACTGTGGGGAGGACAAATAATGCATAGAAGGCTTTGAATCCCATTCCACTCTTGCGATCTATCTCTGCTTCGTGTGCCTGGAAAGCTCCCGCGATAATGCTATAGTGCAGGCGCAACTTGGGAGGTAGATAGAGAGCCAAAAAATGCAAAGTGGGGTTATAGAGAGATTTATGTGAGTAGAAAATCCACTTTTACAATATTCTAAGCATTCCTTTCCTTCCGTACGTTTTAGTTTTGATGTTTGCCACGAATTGAAGCACTTTTTCGTTCTCGATCACTATAGCAGGAGGTGACCTAGTGTCGGAAGTTGCAAACTGGGTTTTGGCCTCTCAGTAGGGTTGTTTACAAGCAAATTAACAAAGTAAACGAGAAAAAAAAATCTCAGAAAGAGAAAAAAAGGATTAGGAGGGAATCAGAGAAGCGATAATTATGCAAAGAAGCTCATTTGAGGTAAGAAAATTATGTTGGGTTAAATCAAAATAAAAGTCGATGATTTCTTGAATATCCTAAGAGATATACGAATTTCATATCATNAATCTCAGAAAGAGAAAAAATGGATTAGGAGGGAATCAGAGAAGCGATAATTATGCAAAGAAGCTCATTTGAGGTAAGAAAATAATGTTGGGTTAAATCAAAATAAAAGTCGATGATTTCTTGAATATCCTAAGAGATATACGAATTTCATATCATTTATACTAGACAGCAAGAGCAAGCTTGGGGAAACTTATTGTAAAGTTACTCCATCGATTCAGGTAAAATAATCAAGTGCTGAAATAATATTATCTTTCGTTAGGATTTGATATGATTTCATTGAAATATGAATGCATTTAGAATTTTTGCATATTGAAGGATACATGCACATGATTATGTAAATGCTAGTTGGAACTGATTCTTATGATTTTTTTTTTGTGGTATTAATGTGATGAGTATATTATGAAATATTTTCTTGCAGATATTCATATTCTTATCATGTTAATTATGCATATGATTATGCATTGTCTATGATTGTTTATTACATGAATTATGATCACAAGAATGTCACAGGATTGTGTTAGGTAGGCTATTACATAAATGTTTGTAAGTACGGATAATAAGTAATGATGGGATTCCCGACTCCCGATCTTCAGACGGGAACAAATTTGAGAATGATGGGATCAAACGTAGACAAAAATTAGGGAACCGTTAGTTTCGGGAGGGGTGGGCTACTGATAACTGCTATGTTGAACTGTTATGTTGAGAGAAGCCCAACATTTATCAATAGTTAAATTAACCTTTAGGCAAGCTGAAAACCCAAATGATATGAAAATAGTTGAAGTCTATACAATTACAAGTGACATTCCTTAATTGATGTCTATAAAATTCTTATGAATATGACAACAACTACACATGAATGAATGAAATAAAAGTTTTATATAGTTGTCATAATTCTCTGCATTACAAAACTTTTCTTTAACAAGTTTTATATGACTATAACATCTTGTGAGTCTTGTGGACATATATATGAGCTACATATGATGATACATGTTTTTACTTTTACGTCTATTAAAAAAACTTTCTTTTGCCTTGACTATTTCATTAAACTTGTAACTCATTTATATTGTTGACCTCCAAGAAATGGCAAGGAGCACTGGTATAAGTAGTCAGGAACATGTACAGTTTCTACATTGTATAATTTTGGAGATTGTACAGACTTTTAGATATGTACTTTATTATTTTGGATTTATATATATATATATATATAGATTTTGGTGATATGATTTTTCACACTTCTGCTTCCAAGTATATATGAATGTGAATAAATAATGAAATGAAATGTATTATATACGTTTGCGACAATTTAGTTATACTCGTTCAACATCCACTAGGTCCTGGTTATGCAGGTCAGGTCGAGTGCTGGGGAGAACTTAATTTAATTGAAATGTCCATCTCTGTCGCACTGTGATTGACCCTAAAAGGGGGGTTTAGTTAGAGTGTGAAAAGCAGTGGCTTCCCCACAATATATTCTACACTCATTGCACTGTGAAGAAAAAAGTATGCAGTCTTATCATTGATATAAGGAGCAACAAGAATGTGACATCTATACATATGAAGGATAAGTAGAGCCTCAAGACTCAGAGGCACTCCGAGCCATACTCCCTAACCTGTTTGAGAAAGAAGAATAAAGCCAGCATTGTAGGAGATGTATGGTAAAGTTTTCGANAATAACTGCTATGTTGAACTGTTATGTTGAGAGAAACCCAACATTTATCAATAGTTAAATTAACCTTTAGGCAAGCTGAAGACCCAAACGATATGAAAATAGTTGAAGTCTAAACAATTACAAGTGACATTCCTTAATTGATGTCTATGAAATTCTTATGAATATGACAACAACTACACATGAATGAATGAAATAAAAGTTTTATATAGTTGTCATAATTCTCTGCATTACAAGACTTTTCTTTAACAAGTTTTATATGACTATAACATCTTGTTAGTTTTGTGGACATATATATGAGCTACATATGATGATACATGTTTTTACTTTTACGTCCATTAAAAAAACTTTCTTTTGCCTTGACTATTTCATTAAACTTGTAACTCATTTATATTGTTGACTTTCAAGANCTTTTCATGAAGTTGGCATGTATTTAAAAAATGCAGTTTTGGTGTTACATATATAAATACATAGAAATTGTGTGGCATGTATGTAAATCTTCCACAAATACTAAAAAAAACACTTTATTTTTTTTTTGTTTGTATCTCCTGCATATAAAGCTGTTATTTTTCTCTCGGCGCATTTACATACAGGCTAACCTTCCTATTAACTTACATATCGAGCATCTAAACTTTATTTATATTTATAGCACCCAAATCTTTCATATCACATCAAAAATGCCTTCATTTTTAATTTTTCAAAAGTAAAATACACCTTTTCATTCATACGTAAGTTGGCATGTATCTAAGAATTGAAGTTTATGTGTTACATATGTAAATGCATAAGAATTGAATGGTATGTATGTAAATATTTTCTTTTCTCGAAAAATTATTACGTGTTGACCGCATGTCCGGAAGTCCGGAAGAAGATCCGGATGCGATCATACCGCCGTGTGTCACACAACGGCCTATCCGTATCATCGCCCAGACATGCGTCACCGCACATAATAATATCTTCATTTTCTCAAATCTTTGAAGATGTATGGTTCTAATGCAAAGCATAATCTCCAGGTAGTGATACTGTTGGAATTATTGCCTCTTTCCGGCTTACCACCTGAGTCTTTAATGGTTGGTGTGTCAGTACTTCCATGTGAATTTGTCCTCACAAAGCCGAGACTCGCCATTAAACCTCTGGCCATTAATGCAGAAAGAAACAAAGGCAAAGCGTCAGATCTAAATCATCGCCCCCACCATTAGTTCCTTCTATCCTCGCATTTATTGTAGCAAGCACAGATTTTGGTTCTTTTTATTCATCATTCGCTCTCTGCATTTGTTCTATGTAATCTTCATAGCAACCGAGCAGACAAGGGGAGCCTCAACGTGTTTGCTGTGCAAAAACTAAGGAGTGAGTTTTAAATTCTGTACTTCTGTTGAATGCCAGTATGAACGAGTAAAGTCTCAAAATAATCATTTTAGTTCCAGAATTTATAAAAATGTAAGATTAATCCCTTTACTCTTTTAATGTGGGCTGCAATAGTTCCAGCGAGGACTTATTTAATCCATCCTGGGATTAAATTGATACTTTTTTGTTTCCTGTATGAACATATGATAAGTCTCATTTCGGATGCAGTTTTACAAAGTCAAAATTAATCCTCTAAGATGACTCTTTGAGGAGAGAAAATATTAAGTACGGTAAACCGGACGTGCGGTTGAACTCATGGCATTGTGCTATCGACACACCGTCGTCCGGACGCGGTCATCTCTCTCCTTTTAGCCCACTTTAAAAAGGATCTCGGAATTAAATTGACACTTTTATAGATTCTAGGATTAAAATGAACATCTAAAGAAAACCCGGGACCATTTTGATATTTTTTCTTTGTTATGAATGTATGATGAGTCTGGTTCCTGATGCATTTTCAGGTCAATTTTGAATTTTGTGATGACATTTTTGAAGGCAATGATGATCTCCGGTAGCTTTTGTTGATCTGATCTGAGGGGGAGGGGGGGAAAGGCTTTAAATGCTTCAAAGGAGAGACAGTTGCTTTTCCAGTTCTTTGCAGTGCGCCTCTTTTTATGGGAACAGTTTCCTGAAATAGACCTATCGCTGCACTTTATGTGTGTTCTTTCTATTTCAATGAGAAGCTTCATGTGAAAGAAGTAATGGAGATTTAGCTGTATTGAATGCTTAATTACTTGGAAGAATTTGGCTTTGAGCTATTTGTGGGAATCTTTTGTGCTCTCTCACAATTAGAAAATGTCATGAGAGCCTCTGTAAAACTTTTATTTGCAGTTTTGAAGCCTTCTTTTTATATATATATATATATATTTTACTTTTTTGGGTTTAAATAATGTAAAATTTAGCCTTCAACATTCCTGATTTGATGTCCATGGAAGTTTTTTTTTGCAATTTTGAATTTTGTTGAACTTTGCATGGCTTGAAGAAGTATTTTCATGATTGATTGATGGCTTGTGGGCATTGTTGACCGCTATGTATTTAGGGAAAAGGCAGTGGAAACAGTTTTTGTTTACTTGTGAATGGGTTTAAAAATTGGATTGGACCGGGGAGTTTGACCGATTCAATTGTGAACCGGCCCTACTGAACTTCAAAATTACTTTTAGGTAGAACGAGAAATAACTAGGGATTGAAGTGTAAATTTGTTAAATCTTGAACATCTTATGATAAATTGCAACGGATTTACTTTGTAGATTGGGGGAAAACATGTTATTTAGCTGTTTTTGTGTGTCTTTTGACCATTCTTTTATGTATTTGTTCCATGGTGCAAATTGACTTGTAAATATATGTTATAGTTTTAATTGAATCTTCTAAATATTTGGTGTAGTTTTAATAAACCCAAAACTTGAGTGGTAATTTTAAAATTAAATAAATATGTTAATATTTTTATTTTATTATTGTACGTTAGGAATGTGCCACCGCTGATCCCGGAGAGATCTAGCAATATGGAAGAAATGAGTATGATGTAGGCCACACACAAAAGATTTGTTAGACCCACTTGTTCGAGTTGAAGCTAGTAATGCCAAAATTGACCGAGCAATTTGGAGGGCGGAAAGATGACCAAATGATTCAACATCAAACCATCGGTCAAAAAAAGCCAAAAAAACATCCAAGTCAACTATTACAGGAAAGTTGATTCGATGAAACATTCAGTCTCACCAGTTATCAAGGATCACAACCACACTCGATCAACCAATCGATTAATGCTAACCAAGCTCAGTTGACCGAGCTGATCTTTTTGACCCAAAATCAATTAAGCTTAGCTGGCCGACACCGAGAGCAATTGAATGACATTTTTATCCATGTAAACTACTTGTAATAACCTAATACATGCCCCTTTAAAGTAGTGACAGTATAACATCAACATGTTATACAATCTCCCCTATAAAAAAGAAGATCATTTTATGAATAAAACATAACGTATTGCTATTTGTTACTATATTGTCACCTCCCAAAAGAGCTCTTAAGAGAGGTAGGCAGCCCAGGACTTAAATACTGGTTTTCGGCCCTACACTTAGCCGATGTGGGGTTATTTGTCCGTGACATTCTCCTCCACCCAATCACGTGACGCCCTCGTCACGGATCAGCTCCACCGAGGGTCCTACTGGACCATGGAGAGTCCACACACCTGACAGACAGTAGTCTGCTCTGATACCACATCTTGTCACCTCCCAAAAGAGCGCTTAAGAGAGGTGGACAGCCCATGACTTAAATACTGTTTTTCGGCCCTACACCTAGCCGATGTGGGACTATTTGTCCGTGACATTGTTCACTCCCCTCTCTTTCTCTCTCTCTCTCTCATTATGCTTTATTTCTTAGGTGTAATTCACTGACAATTCAGGATTTAACATCTTAAAAGATGCAATGAGCGTGAATTAAGCCACAAACAAGAAGAGAAGTAGTCCAATGTGAAGAAACTCATAACAAAGACACCGCCAACATAAAGTGTGTTGGAGTGTTCGTAGCCCAACATATCCAACAGTTGAACAAATGTTGGATGTCATCCGAGACGCACTGACTCGAGGAAAAGATCAGCAACCTGAAAAGAAGAATTAGCGCCCAACGCCAAAAAAGGCCCCCTAAGTTTGAGAAAAGAAGGTGACTCCCATTACTTTGATAGTGCTAAGTTCGTAGTGGTTGACCAACGTCGACTTGGCATACTGAGGAGCTCTGAAATCTCGAGAATGCATTCTCTCAGCAAATCTTGAGGTCGAGCCTATGGAACGATTCAAGATCCTGATAATGGAGTCATATAAGGGTCGAACCAATCAAATAGACCACATAACATCATTTGAGTCGATCGTGTGCTTACTAAAGATCATCGACATGCTGAAATGTTGTCTCTTCATTACCACACCGAGGGAGTAGACACTCGGGTGGTTCAACGGATTACCATCAGGAGTACCACATCATTTGCTGATTTCAAGCAAATATTTGTGGTGCAATTTACCAGTGCCTTAAAAACCCAGAAAAACTAGCAGACCCTCCTAAAAATTCGCTAGGGACAGAGTGAAAGCCTTCACTAATTTATTGCACACTTCCATAAGGAGATGTTGGAAGTACGGGACCCAGAGCCAACACTTTCTCATGTTGTTCTAACTCAAGAGGTGAATGACCTTTATGGTGTGCATTGGGTCTGTAGTGGCCAAAGAGTTATTGGAGATGAAAAATAACCATATATTGGTTCATGAGTATAAATTCAGTCAGTTTCCTCCATATTACAAGCCTCCGCTCGTCGCACGCACAAGAGGACCCCCTTAGACAAAGGGTGAATATCAAAACATAATTTGTGTCCTTCTACCTATCCTCAGTATGAAGATAGTTGACCATCCCGGGACCACATGACACTTGATAGAACATATCACTAAGAGAGTCAGACCAAATATATTGCCAACGACCGACTATACATAATAAACCCACTATTAAACCACATATATAGTACGAAGATATCTCCTTTGAGAGATCAAATAACTGAGATAGTGGGGGCTATTTAAAACAAAGTTTACTTTGAGAGCCCCTATCCTTGCCCCCTCAAAATAGAGCAGTGCTTATCTCTAAGATTCGAAGAATTAATATGCCTACCTTTTGGACTATGTGCTCAACATGAAGGAATGTTGACACCTTCAAGTAAGATCGAAATTTAACAAGTACGATTGAAGCTCATCATACCAAGAAGCCAATCTAGCTCAGGCATTGTAATCAACATATCACCCTCACCATGCAATGGGAGGGTAACAACATCCTCATATGTGGATTGAGAGATTGGTGGTTCTTGTGTCGCTGCGAAAGGTTGGGTTGATGGATTGGTGGACAGGTTGGTCGGCTGACCATTCCTATACTTATTGTCAATGAACAAATAAGATGTTCCCACCTAATCCGCTAGCACCTCATATGTGGATTGAGAGATTGGTGGTTCTTGTGTCGCTGCGAAAGGTTGGGTTGATGGATTGGTGGACAGGTTGGTCGGCTGACCATTCCTATACTTATTGTCAATGAACAAATAAGATGTTCCCACCTAATCCGCTAGCACAACTCATTTTCTCTATTTAACGATAACTTTCTTCTTCATCTCACCTTCTGGGAGTTATCGCTTCTTCAGTCTCTCGAAGGTTGCATAAATCATATCTTAGTTAAGGACATCACTCGAGGGATTGGGCACATTTTCAATCACAATGCTCAGAAGTGAACTGATTCAAACTAGGGGTCATAGAGCAAATAAGGAACGGGAAGAGTCTCACCACTCCTTATTTATAAAATTAAAGGCATGGAAATCAAGNATTTTTTCTTTTTTTTAAATTATTTATTATTAATTAATGAAGGCATGAATGGGTGTTTGGGTTCTTCGTAGATGTGCAGAATCCGCATGGAAGAGAAGGAGAGGAGATCAGGTGATGATGATTATTATTATTATTTTTTAATTCTTTTTTTATTTTGCAAACCTTAGAAATTATTAAAATTATATTTTATTTTTAATTAAAAAATATATTAAAAAAAAATTGCCCCCTTCTCTTCATCTTCTCAACCTTTGTTTCATCTTGCCCGGCGATTGCATGTGTGGACAATAGTCTGGATGGGCTGCTGTGGCTCGACTTATCCGCATTCAGATTGTTGTTTTTTGAGTGAAAATATTATGTCTGATATTGTATGTCCAGATGATGATGTGGATCACACCGCACCATTGCGCCGTCCGAACATCCGGTTATTATACATATTATTTTCTTGTTAGACAGTCTATGAATACATATGAATATGAGGATTCTAAGTGAAATAAATGTGTTTTTTAGACTTTACAAGTTTGCATTGTCTTATAATGAAAGCAATTGTTGCTGCTTTTTATAGTTTTAATAAATTTCATATTATTTTTGAATATAAGAGCGACAATGCTGGTGAATTCTTACATGTGGAGTGTCANACTAGGCTTGTATTATGTAATGTAAGGAGACTTCAAGCATAAAGTTGGATACTACATTGTAGAAGAATGATCTATGAGTCTCATTAATCACATTTATTTTGTCTTCTAGAGATAAAAGTTGGTCCTAATACTCTATCAACTCTTTTTTAAGAAAAATATTCGTATATTTTTTTAAAAGAATATGGTAGTAATAATTCTCAATATGACATGGGTGATATAACTTCAATAAAATGGACCCCGTAAGATTTTTCTTCAATCATAATCCTTAGATGATCATAGAGAGTTCTTCATTACTGATTCATTGATTTTTTATCCAACCCCCCCCCC
>JXCR01029118.1:0-10295 GCA_002079205.1 Phalaenopsis hybrid cultivar
TTGTAAAAGAAGAATCCATCTTATAAGTTTTGGTTTAGTATCCTTCTTTTTCATTAAGTACTCAATAACAGAATGATCTGTATGCACTATAAAGTGAGTTTCAATTAAATATGATCGAAATTTATCAAAAACATATACTATTGCTAATAACTCTTTTTCATTTTTTTTTATAATTAATTTGAGTTTTATTAAGAGTTTTAGTGGCATAGTAAATAATTTTGAAAATTTTATCATATCTTTGTCCTAAAACAACTTCAATAGCACAATCACTTGCATCTCACATAAGTTTAAAAGGTTTTTCCTAATTTAGTGAAATTATAATTGGTGCAGTGATTAATTTTTCTTTTAATAATTTAAAAGTTTTTAGGCATTCCTCATCAAAATTTAAAATTGCATCTTTCTCTAGTAAATGGCATAAAGGCTTAGCAGTCTTAGAAATGTCCTTAATGTATCGCCTGTAGAATCCAGCATGTCATAAAAAAACTCATAATTTCCCTTACATTTGTTAGATAAGGCAAATTAGCGATCACTTGAATTTTAGCAGGATCTACTTCCATGTCATTTTCTGATATTTGATGACCTAATACAATTCCTCCTGCTACCATAAATTGATATTTTTCCCAGTTAAGGACTAAATTTATTTCTTCACAACACTTAAGAACTTTGGATAAATATTTTAAACATGAGTCAAATGAAGTTCCAAACACTGAAAAGTCACCAATAAAAAACTTCAATCCCTTTTTCAATTAAATCACAAAAAATTGTCATCATACATCTTTGAAATGTAACAGAGGCATTACATAAACTAAATGATATTTTTCTAAAAGCAAATGCACCATAAGGACTGATAAATATTGTTTTTTCTTGATCCTCATGAGATATTTGAATTTGGTGATAATCGGTATATCCATCCAAAAAACAAAAATATTTATGCCCATCTACTCTATCCAGCATTTGATCTAGAAAGGATAGTGGAAAATGATCTTTCCTAGTGACAAGATTTAATTTTCTTTAATCAATGCATATTCACCACCTTGTAACTTGTCTAGTAGGTATTCACTCATTATGCCCATTCACAGTTACAGTTACTCCTCCTTTCTTAGGAACACAGTGAATTGGATTAACCCATGCACTATCTGAAATAGGGTAGATAATTCCAACATCTAACTACTTTAAAATTTCTTTCTTAAAAACCTCTTTCATAATAGGATTTAATCTCCTTTGTGGATCAACCCTGAGTTTGCAGTTCTCTTCCAGATTAATTCTATGCATACAAATTGAAGGATTGATTCATTTAATATCACCAATTGTCCATCTGGAAGGCTTTCTTAAAATTATTCAGGATTTTCATCAGCTTTTCTTCTTCTTCCTTTGTTAACTTCGAGGAAATTATAACAGATAAAATAGAGGAATCTCCTCAAAAGGCATATTTTAAATGTTTAGGAAGTAATTTCATCTCAGTTTCTGGAGGTTTTTCAGTAGATAGACAAAATTATTTATCTTTATCTATTGTGTCCAAAATTTTAAAACTTTATTGAACATAACTTGAATCTTTCTTAAAAAAGTTTACACATTGATCTAATTCCTCTTGCTCGTATTCCAAATCTTTTTCTTCAAATTTTTCTTCTTAAGTAGTCTTGAAATGACATTTGCTCAGATATCTTATAACATCAATTCTATAGCATTCATCATCTTTACCTTTTGCAGGGTATTTCATTGATTTTGAAATGTTAAAAGTAACAGTTTGATCATTAACACATTGTTAATTCCCTTTTCTGCATATCTATCATTGCTCTTTCTGTGGCTAGGAAATGTCTCTCCAAAATGATAGGTATCTCTTTATCTTCCTCCATATCTAGCACAATGAAATCAACAAGAAAAATAAATTGATCCACTTTCACTAGGACATCTTCTATAACTCCTTTAGGATAGGTTATTGAACGATCTGCTAACTGCAAAGTTACAGTAGTAGGGGTTATTTCTCTTAATCTCAATCTTTTAAATATTGGTAATGACATAAGGTTTATGCTTGCACCTAAATCACATAATGCTTTCCCATAAAATATGTCTCTAATTGCACTTGGAATTGTAAAGCTACCAGGATCTTTAAGTTTTTCAGGAAGTTTCTTCTAAATTATAGCACTACACTCCTCACTAAGTGCAATAATCTCATTATCTTCAAATTTCCTTTTTCTGTTGAGAATATCCTTCATAAACTTTACATAGCTTGACATTTGTTCTAAAGTTTCAACAAATAAAATATTGATTGTAAGCTTCTTAAATATTTTCAAAAATTTTGAAAATTGCTTATCCAACTTCTGTTGTTGAAGTGTCTGAGGAAATGAAGGTGGTGGTTTTTCTAAATCAATTTTCGGCGAAGAAATAGGTCTTTCAGAATCTTTCAGAGCATCCTCTTTTGAATCTTCAATTTCGTCTCTCGCTACTTCATTCTCTTTTTGAACTCTACCTTCCAACTTTCTTCCGCTTCTAAGTTGTACGGGTTTAACTTGCTCTTCATTTTGGTCTTTTGGATTTGATTCAGTATTACTAGGAAGTGTTCCTTAGGATCTATTACTTAATGAACTTGCGATTTGCCCAAGTTGATTCTCAATATTTCTAATTGTACCTCCTTGACTTTGTAACTGATTACCCATTTGTAACACCACTTCTTCTATAGACAACTTCTTAAATATTTCTAATTGTAGCTCCTTGACTTTATAACTGATTTCCCATTTGTAACACCACTTCTTCTATAGACAACTTCTTCTCCTTAAATGTGTATTACAATTGATTTCTAAAGGATAAGTAGATCTATAATTATTATTCCCTTGGTTGTTTCAGTTTTTCAATTTGTTTACTTGGTTGTTTCCCCATTGCTGATTATTACTACCTCAATTGTTATTCTAGTTAAAGTTGGGATGGTTCTGCTTATTATTTATGGCATTCAAAGTCTCTAATGATGTTTGAGAATCTACCGTTTGACCTAATGAATTCTCTTAAATTATAGAAATTAGTTGAGAAAAATTCATTCCAAATTGGTCTAATTTTCTCGACAAAACTCTCTGATCGAAGCTTCACTTCTTAGACCAAATGTATAAAATTTCTCCTTCTCTCGAGCCTATTTTGACTCTCAATTTGATTAGGCTTAATTTAATTGCATGATTACCGTATGAATATGTTCATCTGACTCAGACGAGTCGATAGGATCAAACCCGAAGTGATTTGGTTGAGTCTAGGCTAAGATCTTAGGGTTATAGTGTGGACGGTCACGAGATCACTCTATCGGGGACGGTGACGGGGAGCCGTCCAATCACGCGTGTATCGGGTGGACGGAGGAGATCGAGCCGGACAACCCTTCCTTACATGAACTGCGGGCTGAGTCAGAGGCTATGTGGATGGCGGCGTCCAGCCAGAGCGCGTCGTGTGGAGTTCGGAGCTGCCTAGGATCTACATAGAAGTGCGCTGTTTAAATAGATAAATAGGGATTTTTCCTATTTTTTTAAATACACCTAACTTCATCCATATGTTGGTGTAGAAAAATAATAAAAATAAAATAAAAATATCCTCTTACTCAGTGAATAGAGGAGAACAATGTGGAAATAATTTGAAGTCCATTTGGTGCATGTTTTATTTTTAATTAATTAAACACTAATTTGAATGATTTGATTATCCATGCATGTAGACTTATCACCATAGCTTGAATTTCTGGCATGTTGTAGCCTCTGTCAAGGGAAACATCCTCTGATTTTTCCAAAGTCAGAAGAGATCTCTAGACAGAGAATCATATTTTTCAAGCTTATGTGCATTATTTGCTTAAATTAATCATGATAATTAACATGTTGCTTATAAAAATCCAAGAAAATTAAGAAAATTTCTCATGAGCTAAAACATTAAGTTTCATGTGACCAGAGAACCCTTATAGAAAATTTCTCATGAGCTAAAACATTCAAAATGCACCTAATCTTCACAAGCCCTAAATTACTAAGATAATTAATTTTGGAAAATACAGAGGTCAAAGTGACTTGATTTTTTACCTCTATTAAAATTCATGATCCAGAGAACTCACCATAAAAATTTCAAGACATTTTGAGTTCATTTTGTAACTCAAATTGATTTTTAAAGATAAACATCACTTTTAACACTTAAATGATTTAAAAATAAAATCAAAATATAACTTAAAAAATTATAAAACTTATTTTTTGAGTTCTCTGTGATCAAGGGTATTTTCTAAAAATAAAATAATATTTAAAAAAAAATCTCATTTTTAAACCTATTTTAAATATTTAAAATAATTAAACATTTATAAAAATAACAAAAATAATAAAATTCATGGAAATGTACTAAATTGTTTTCTAAGCACTTAGAAATAATTGGGATATTTTTCCTGATTTTCTAAATATAGATATGGTATTTTGAAGCTTAAAATAATTTTTAAAGGCTTAAAATGGATTTTCACTAAAATAACTCCAATAAATAAAAAAAAAAAATCAGAAAAAGATAAAATTTGTTTCTCTGGGTTCTCTGACCTTAGGGAGATTTTTCAAAAATGCAAAACTTAATTTTTCCTATTTTAAATATTCTATATTTAATAAATACTTCAAAACTTAAAATAATTCTAATAATTCAAATAAAATTTAAAATCATGAAATTTGGTCCAAAGGCTTCTCTGGTCTAAAGTTATATTCCGTAAAAATTTTAAGGGATTAGGATTTACCTTGGTCAAGTTAGGAATTTTCTTTGAAAAATCCTATTTTTTTGCGTTAGAAATAATTTTATAAATAAATTAAATTTTGAAAAATCACACGTTATCGTCTGATGTCTCAATTGACTTATGAGTAAGGTAGGATAAAAAATCCAAAGTCATTTGGATTAAATTTGATGAATTATGAAGTGATAGAGTTATAGGGCAAATGTGTAATTTTAGAAATTTAGCTTTAATTAACATGTAGGCCTAATTCCAGAAAGGGAAATAGGTAATTTTTTTTATTCTAATTAACATATTTGAATGTTTAAAATACAATGGGTTAATTAGTAGAAACCAACCCCACTTGTTCTAATTAAAAAAGATAAATTTTCAATTTCCCTAAAATTGCATAAGTTTGGGAGTCCAATCAATTAAATGATCTTAGACCTAGGGGTAAGATTTTGGGTGTCAATAACTCACTAATATAATACCCCTATTTGATGAACACCAAAGAAAATATATACATGAATCATCACCATCACTTACAAGTTTGCAATGACTAAGACACACACCAAAAATCTTAAGGGCTTAGTAGTGACTTAGGCTAAGTCAAATTTCATTTAAATAAGGATTAGAAAAGTAAACATTTTTGAAAGTTAAAACATCTTTCAAAACACTACACGCCCAAGTCAAAATTTGGCTAAGTCTCTTAAACTTGCCTTTTTAAAGTCTTCACCCACATAATTCTTAAATTGAATCACAAGTGATAATTACCATATTCTTAGGGATAATTGAGACATCAATGTTCACTGAGCATTAGGGTGTTCTTAGGATGAATTATTAAGCAACATAATAAGTTTAAAAGAACTCGAGATTTTCCACCAGACAACGAGAGAGTAGCACGAACTTGCTTCTTTCTCTAGATCTGTTGGATGCCTCGGAGATCTACTAAACTTAATATGTTTTGCTTGACAAAATCATTCTTAATTAAACTCCTAAGGACTCATCAAGATATGACATAAGGTTAGGAAAACTACCAAAACCTTACTTTTTGCCTCTATATAAATTGCCTTTACATGCATTTTAAGTTTCAGGTGGTGGAACGAGAAGATTTGCCAGGTATGCTTTTACAATTTTTAGCGTTGTCTTTCTTATACATTCATACTGTACTTTTATACCTGCAAATTTGCATGCTAAACAATGATATCACCCTACATGAAAATTAAAATAAATCAAGATAAAATTCACCGCCACAACATTCAAAATATAAAACAACTCAAAATTTAATCACAAACATCACACAAAACTACAAGTACAACTAAATTAAGACGTCTTTATCGGATGATCGGGAATCCCTCGGAGGAGGTAACCTATGGTTGCTAACGAGGCTTCCTATGGTCTAAATGAAATTATGGAACTCATTAAGTTGAGTTTAGTAAGTTCATTTGGACTAAGTGAATCCAATAGAGAATAGTAGTGCCAGAACGAGGGAACTGTAGGATCCCAACCAGTGTTGCTCTAATCAAATTTAACATGCCCCCATAAAATTTAAAGAACTTCAACCATAGGGCCACCTGATTTGACATCATAACTTGACACACTAGAAAACTCAAACTCGTCACAGCGAGGAGTTTGGAGCTAGCATGGTGGGCAGCACGACCATCTTCAACAACAAAACATGTCTTCCACTGCTAAACCAATCTTTCTTCCTTAGACTTAAAAAACAAAGTCATTGGACTTCGAGGTTGTTTACTTATGCAAAGTAAATCCTCACCTCATCTTTATGCCTTTGCATATCCCTGCTATACAATATAAGCCCTAACTCGTCTTAGGATTTTGAGGTTGTCGTTTGTCACGACCTAAATCCTCAAATCTTCCATGCTATTTATGTGATTGTTTCACACGAATGTAAGCCCTAAATAATAAAGTTTGCAGGATAAAACACTCAAATGATTTTTTTTTCATCTAAATTGAAACCAAACAATAGGATAGCTTGGGAAGTCACCGAGGTTCTCCTCTGGATCCATGTCATCTTCTAGTTCTTCTTCCTTTGGATTCTACAATAAAATGTTCCAAATTTGAACCAATCTCTATTCACACCTCTACGTTCGATCTCATTGAAAAGTCCTACCCTTTGAAACTCCTTGAAGATAATATTTCCTGATTTTTATTGAAAGTTTTCTTAGGTGACTTTGGTCATTTAAGATGTAATTAACTACAGGGTTTTGCCCTTATAGGAAGCATGTCCGAACCCAGCTTAAGATAAACCCTATTTAATCCTCTATTTTAAATAAGGGAACTTGTCGCCAAGTACAAAGGTTTCGTAGATCAGACGAAATTCATACTTTTCTTGGTTTATTTAATCGAGTCTCATCCTCAAGTCTTGTGTTCATCCTTTGGGATAGATACAGAATTTGAGGTACATCGCTCTTTCATTTAAACTATGAAAAATATGGGGTCAGTTTGATCTCATATTTTTCTAAACTTCAACATCCTTCCGAAGCGGGCGACGGGATTTCGATTCCGGTGACCGACAGCTTTTTACGGGCAACTCCCGCAAACCAAAAATAGTGCCGACAGCTTCTGGCAACTTCGCTGGGACAAGCTTTTCTCTCCATACAAATCAAGAAATATTATCTTCACACATCGGTAATATGTCTATGCTCTCTTCGACTAAATTACCCTTCTTCCGTTGGCATACTTTACCCATTTCTGTCTTGGGAAAGTACAACTAACTTTGTTGGCATACTTTACCCATTTCTATCTTGGGAAAGTACAACTAACTCCTTGGACTTCAGGACTATACCCTTCTTCCATTGGCATACTTTACCCATTTCTGTCTTGGGAAAGTACAACTAACTCCTTGGACTTCAGGACTTAGAGGGGTTTAGGAGGCCATTAAGGAATCTTTAAATTTTCATGCGGGGTCGAACTCCCAATAGGTGTGTCGGTGGACTAGTTCCACCTGGGCATTTTGCGTCGCTAAGTGGGTCCTGCACTGGGTCCTAAAATACTTCACATCTCCCTTCCAAATTTGATTTGCTATTCTGCAAATTAAATCAAATAGTGTTGTGCTTGCGCACTTTAAAATTTTCTTATATTAATTAAATTTTTTGCCTCTTGATTTTTCTTAAACAAAATTCTAAAGATTAAGATCCGTCTGGTCTACAGATCGACCTCTACTTTCAGTGCTTGCACTAAAAATTATGAGGTTATGGCCATATAGCTAACCCCAAAACTTTCTGTTTTGTAAAGCCTGCTGCAATGACCTACCCAATGTTGACCTTCTCCTGCAACCTGCCAACGAGCAACGAAGCTCGTAACCTCGCTCCTACCATCAAATTTGGAGCCAGATTTGAAGATCTCAAAATTATCCTCGGGAAAGCCCCGTTCGTGGTAATGAAGACCGCCGCTCCAGAAATACAGGAACAATCTGCGGAATTCAACCTGAACTGCCTTCAAGACTTCCCTGTCTACAAGAAGGCCAAAACTACTACCGTCACGGCACCCGCTAAACCTGCTATCCCCGCTGCTGCTAAGGGGAAAACAATAATGATTATTGAGGATCTGACCGAAGGATTAGCTGTCCCACCACCCGTGTTTGAAATCTTGTCAAGCTCAAAGACTGTACCACTGACCCGAACACAAAGAAGGAACCGTAATAGAAAGGTTCGAAGGGCCATCAAAGCCCAGGCTCCTGAGAAAACACCCGTTGAGGAGGAGCCTCATCAAGATGAAGAAGGATTACTGGAAATTTATCCACTCCTATGAGGGAGTAGATTCAATCCTCTGACGGATACTGATGGATATGAGAGCATCTAGAAAATCGCTGTCGCATTACCACCACTTCATGGGCATGGTAAGGAGAGAAAGAAGTTCACTCCTATCACCCAAGTTAGTGCAGTTTTCAAGAGGCTAGCTGCCAAAGAAGGATGTTTGGTTAGCAAGTTACTTAAATGAGTGGGACATGCAATTTCCCCTCGCATGAAGAAGGAAATTTTGAAGGACGTTAAGTTTGTCAGACAATCTCACAAGACGATTGGAGTACCGCCTACTCGCATTCCCGTTTGGTTTCGTTTAGGGAACAGAGTTGATGCCGCGATGATTACTACTGGCTATGCCGCTACTAGGACCGCAGACCGTCGATCGGTTAAGTCGAGACTGAGTCCGAAAATCTTATCCGTCACCCATCATGGAGATATTCCTACAATCCCAAAGGCAAAGACAAGACGAGTACCCGACATTATAGCCGGTCTACACCTCCGGGAGCATACTTCCACTCGACATACCGATGTTTCCACTAGGACACTCCGTCCCGAGACATCATCATCAAAAAAGAAAGAAGTATGGGTACCCAAGGTCGTTGCACCGATACAGCCCGGTAAGCCCGCGGAACAAGAGCATGGAATGAAGCCAGAATTTGAAATATCTGACATCGTCGCAACAATAGCCAGCGAGATGGAGGAACATGAAGAGGAGGTTCATCAGGGTCCTCCAAATCTTAAATCGATCAAGGAGTCATTAATTGAAGAAAAAGTTGAGAAGCTCAGGATCGAGATTTTCGAGTTGGCTCGGGAACACAGAGTTTTCATCGATAGCAATGAGGAAAATTTTGATTATAATGATTACCTGGAGGAAGATTTCATGGAAGTCCATGTAATTGAAACCAGAGCCGCCACGTCTGCGTGCAAGGCTCAACCTCCAGCTGAAGAGAATGTCGTAGATGAGCTGCGTAGAGCTATCATCCTAAGAGATGAACAATTTAGCCTACTGGAGAAAAGAATAGAAGAAATAGCTGCAGCCATGACCACTATGGCCACTATTCAGGGGCAATCACAAGCGCCGCAATTGGCTTCTCCCGAGAACAATCAGCCGAAGATCATACACATCACAGATGAAAGAAGAGAGGTTTCTTCAGCAAACAGAGATGAGCAACATAGAAAGGATTCTCCATCAGGGGTTATACCAGAAAACGAATTCAAGCAAATGGTCGAACAAGTGCAGGACGCCTTAACCCAATCTAATGGTGGTGCATCAATTTTAAAGGGTAGACCTTACCTAAAGGAATTCGATGACGTACCTTTTCCCAAAGCAAGTTTAAGAAATCAGGAGTAGTAGCGAATAGTGTAATTATCACTTGTGAATAGTACCTTTCCCCAACACAAGTTTATGGCCCTAAACTTCAAGATATTTGATGGGACTGGGAATCCCAGACAACATATAGCACATTTTCGAGCCAGCTGTGGCAACACGAGGAATAGTGAAGCTCTACTCTTCCAGCAGTTTGTTAGTAGCTTGTCAGGAATTGCTTTTGACTGGTACGCTGATTTGTCCAACGGGTCAGTTAAAACATTTTTCGAGTTAGAGAAATTATTTATAAAAAAATTTGCCGGGGCGCAATATCATGTTTCCATTGGAGAACTCATGATGAAAAAACGGAAATCCAACGAGACTTTAGTGGATTACATTTTGAGGTGAAGAAACCTTAACATGAAGTGTGAATCTCAGCTAGAGGAACATCATGCGATTGAGATCCTACTCAAAAGCTTATGGACCAGTAGATTTCATGCTCAAGGGACTCACCATCAAATCCTTCGAGAAGCTACTCAAT
>JXCR01029143.1:0-15410 GCA_002079205.1 Phalaenopsis hybrid cultivar
GCAGGCAATGCGAATTGCAGCAATCGGACGCGTCGACTCTCCGAATTGCGAAGCTGGTGCGCAGGAGTGCGAATCGTGCAGAAGGCTGACCTAAGGCTCGGAAAGGTCCTATAGGAATCCATTTTGGGTTTCCTCATGTCGGTTTCATCCTTCCAAGTGTTAAAAGTTGATACCACACACGCGAAACTCCAAAAGAGGACGGAAACAGGTCGAGCTAAAACGAGGCGGGCGCACACGCGAAACTCCAAAAGAGGACGAAAATAGGTCGAACTAAAACGAGGCGGGCACCACTTCTAAGGTTCTAAGAGAAATAGGTCGAACTAAAACGAGGCGGGCACCACTTCTAGGGTTCTAATAAAATAGGACGGAAACAGGTCGAACTAAAACGAGGCGGGTACCACTTCTAAGGCTCTAAGATAGTCGCAGGANCATGTTCTCTTGGTTCCCAATCTTACTGAAAATTCAACAAGCACTGTTACAACTTAAAAATTGATCACGAATTATGGAGATATTAAATCTCTTGGCTTACAAATATATATGGATGTTTCCACTCTATGAATTGGGCTTTGGCCTAGTGGATTTGATACCGAACTAGTAGGAAACAATGGAGCACAAAAGCAAACTTTTATTAATATAGAAATCAGGTTATAACATGACTCAAACAGAAAGATAATACAATAATTGACTAATCTTCAGGTAGGACTGTAGGAAGAGATCCGAAGACGGTGGTAGTATTGGTGGGGGTGATAGGGAGAGATGGGGAAGGCCGGGTGGTTGTTAGGGTATGGTGGGATGGTGTTTGGTTGGTTGTAGGTGAGTTGGACAACAAGGTNGGACAGATGGGGAAGGCCGAGTGGTTGTTAGGGTATGGTGGGATGGTGTTTGGTTGGTTGTAGGTGAGTTGGACAACAAGGTTTTGGATGGAATATAGGTGGTGGCTGAGTGGTGGAGGGATATGGGGGTAGTTGGCGGCTAGGGTAGAGGTAGGAGAAGGATCGGGGAGAAGTGGAGATAGTGGGAAGGATATAACACCGCCTTGGAGCAGGATACGACCGGAGCACTATCTGTTGTCGGATACAACCCTAGCAAGAGGGAAAGGGACACCACATAGGAGATTTGAGGACAAGACAACCAGAACTNCAACACCGCCTTGGAGCAGGATACGACCGGAGCACTATCTGTTGTCAGATACAACCCTAGCAAGAGGGAAAGGGACACCACATAGGAGATTTGAGGACAAGACAACCAGAACTCAACTCTTACACACAATAAACAACTATTTATAGATTCCCACACAAAGGAAGACAGAAGAATCCAAAAAAGTCTTCTTTAGCGTGGTAACCTTGTGATGCACCATACTGGATCACGAAACTTCACGATCCTGCCACTGTTTCGTGCCTTCTCGACCCCCGTGGGATCGAATCGCCCTGCTTTGGGGTGCCTACAGTGCTCACACCCGGGCGTTGTTTTAGCGCCTGCACCAGTTTCTTGGGGTTGGGGAAGCTTTGACCTCATTTGTCGAAGCTTCAGGTTCGCCAAAGTATGGTGTTAAGTCTNATTCACGATCCTGCCACTGTTTCGTGCCTTCTCGACCCCCGTGGGATCGAATCACCCTGCTTTGGGGTGCCTACAGTGCTCACACCCGGGCGTTGTTTTAGCGCCTGCACCAATTTCTTGGGGTTGGGGAAGCTTTGACCTCATTTGTCGAAGCTTCAGGTTCGCCAAAGTATGGTGTTAAGTCTGTGATGTTGAACGTGGCTGAAATGTTGTAGTCCCCAGGCTGGTCGATCTTATAAGTGTTGTCATTCAACTTCTAAAGTACACTGAAAGGTCTATCTGCTCTTGGCTTAAGCTTTCCGAATGATCCTACGGGCGATCTTTTCTTTTTCAACCAAATTTNTTCATTCAACTTCTAAAGTACACTGGAAGGTCTATCTGCTCTTGGCTTAAGCTTTCCGAATGATCCTACGGGCGATCTTTTCTTTTTCAACCAAATTTATATGAGGTCTCCTTCCTGAAATGTTACTTTGTTCCTGTATTTATTTGTCTGTGTCTAATATTTGCGGTTCTTTTTAGCAATCTCCTTGCCTACTTCATGGAGCTTTTGAATCTTGGACTCATTCTTTGGCATCCTTGTTGATTTTCGACATAGTAGGAGAGACAACAATTCTAGTGGCGTTAGTGAATTGTGTCCACTCACAATCTCGAAGGGAGTTTTGCTCGTAGTTTGGCTGATGGATCAATTATAGGAGAACTCAAATTGTGCTTGAATAAGATCCCATTATTTTATGTTTTTTTCTACACAACACCTCATAATATTAACGAGGCTCCGATTTACTTTTTTTGTCTATTCCTCTCTCTGTGGATGAGCTGTCGAGCTGAATTGGGGTTTGGTGCCAAGCTTTCCTCTAGAAGTGGCTCATGAATTTGGCATCACATTCGGAGGTGATAGTCCTAGGAATTCCGTGCAACAGTGCAATTTCTCTGGAGTATGGATTGACGATGTGAGAGGCGTTAGTGTCCGGTGATAAGGTATACAGTGGGCCATCTTGAAGAATTTGTCTACCACAATCATGACGACGTCCTTGTTCCTTTGGGTTCTTGGAAGTCCCACCACGAAATCCATGCTGACGTCAACCTATGGTGCCTTGGTATTGGAAGCGACATGTACAATTTTGCGTTATGAACCCTTGTCTTTGTTTGGTGACAAATCCTGCATTTCCTGATATGTCTCTCCACATCCTTCATCAGTTTGGGACAAAAAAAATGCCCCCTTACTAGGGTGAGGGTCTTGTCCCTGCCGAAGTGACCAACTAATCCTTCGTTGGGGCTCTCCTGGACAATGGCTTAATGCATAATCGACTTTGGTGGAACAAGTATCCATCTGCGCAATAATATTGACCTGCTGGCTTCTCCTGACATTGCTCCCATATTTCTTTGAAATCTTCGTTTGTTTCATATTAATCCCGTATGACCTTGAAGCCCACAACTCGAGCCTACATGGATTTGATCAATAGATGTCGACGACTCAGTGCATCGGCTATGCGGTTCTAGCTTCGACCTTGTGATTTAGCACGAACTGAAATGAGGCTAGAAATTCCTTCCAAACGACGTGTCGACCCTTCAGTTTGCTCTGGCTATTGAGGAATTTTAAGGGCCTTATGATCTATAAATAGTGTGAACTTTTTTCTTAGTAGGTAATGACACTAGTGCTCCAGGGCCCTAAAAATGACATAAATTTTTTTGTCGTATGTCGAGTATTTCCTTTTGGATTCATTCAACTTCTCATTGAAGAAGTTAATGGGGTGTCCTCCCCGTCACAACACTGCTCCGATCCCAATGCCAGAGGCATCACATTCTACTTCGAAAAGTTGGTTGAAGTGTAGTAGTCCTTCAAAATTCAGTTAGTGGGTAGGTGATAGTGCTGAAGTTATTAATGAATATTCGATAGAATGATGTTAGTCTCAAGGATTGCCTTAGCTCGATGACGATTATGGGGCTGTTCAACTGATAATGATCTCTATCTTTGCGGGATCCATTTGTATGTTTGTATTAAATATGATGTAACCCAAAAAACATACCCGACTTGTCATGAAGTGACATTTCTTCAGATGGGCATGTAGTTGCTCGACTCGCAGTACCTTGAATACTGCCTTCAAGTGATGCAAGTGATCCTCTTCCGATCGGCTGTGGACTAGAATGTTGTCAAAGTAAACAATGACAATTTTTCTAACATGAGGCCGAAATATTTGGTTCGTTAATTTCATGCAAGCGTTGGGTGCTTTCGACAGGAAGAAAGGTATAACAATCCACTCATAAAGTCCATTCCGTTTCTAGAATGCGGTCTTCCACTCATCTCCTAACTTCATCTGTATCCGGTGTTTTCCCCCGTGCAAGTCAATTTTGGAGAAGATAGTGGCTCCGTGTAGCTGGTTTAAGAAATCATCCAAGCGGGGTATGGAGAATCGATACTTGGTGGTAATCTTGTTAATGACTCAGCTGTCGATGCACATCCGCGAAGATCCATCCCTTTTGGGCACCGTCAGGGTAGGTACTTCACATGAACTGGCGCTTTCTCTGACTTATCTCCTTGCGATGAGATCCTGCACCTATCATTGTAATTCTTCATACTCTGCAAGTTTCAATCTGTAGGCTTGTTGGTTTGGTAATACGAATCCTAGTATAAGGTCTATAGCGTGTTGGATCCCTTAGTGGCGGTAATCCCTCCGGTAAGCTGTCGGTCATAACATCCCAAAAGTTCTATAATAATGGCTGCAGTAGTGCTCGTACCTCTCTTTCTTCCCCGCCTCTTTCTAGGATGACTAATGCTAGTGTTATGGGGCATCTCTAACCGAGTGCAGGAAAGTGGTCTGGCTGCATCTGCATTTATCTCGCCTTTTGTATCCTTTCTAGGTAGCAAAATGATACAACTCCCATCTTTTCAAGAATAATAAGTGTTCTTGAATCCGTCGTGTTGAGTCTTGCGATCGAATTGCTAAGGTCTTCCTAATAGAGAGTGGCAAGCGTCCATAGGAACCCCGTCACACCAACTTGTTCATGTAGTTGGTCTCTGATGGAGAAATCAACTGGGCATCGCTAATCCACACATATTTCATTTTTCTTATTCAACCAGGTAAAGGAATATGACTGAGGATACTTCTGTGTCCAGTCCCAACTTTTTCACCAGGAGTGTAGACACCACGTTCTCACAGCTCTCACTGTTGATACAGGTTATAGAACTTCCCCTTGACAGTGCACATGGTGCGAAAAATGCTATGCCTTAACTAGGATGGTCTCTTTCTGGCTTGGTCTGCAGTACTCGTCGAACGACTAACGCTTCTCCCTCATCTCCGTTGAGCTGAAGTTCTTCTTTCAGGCTCTCCTCTGACTCCACATTGACTTTCTTGATGATGCCTTGATCTGTGAGTGTGCGACTCGGCTTGTTGGGCAGCTGGAGACCATGTGATCGTAGCCGTGCCACTTGAAACACTTCTTGGCTGACAATTTATTGGAGGAACCGCCTTTCTTTAGCTTCTTCCCACTCTGTCTGCCTTATTAGTTTGCTGTCCAATTTTGTTATTTCCTCTTGAGGTACCTCTATCGGTTGTAGAATTTGCAGGTGACTGCTTAACTGAAAATTGTGGTCTGAAGGATGGCTGTTGCCGGCTTTGCTCTTGTTGCCTTTCCACATTCAAGGCTAGGGTCTGGGCGTCCCTAGCGTCCAATATGGCTGCAACCGTACCACATTGCTACTGTCAGGTTGCAGACCCTTGAGATATCTGGCTTCATATGTTCCTCTGGTTTCGTCAGCTCGCACTGCAACTGCAAGTGGTCGAATTGGGTTGTGAAATTCTCAACTGAAAAATCCCGTTGTTGTAAGCGTTGAAGTTTTAGAAACATGTCTTGGTGCTATTGAGGTGGGAGGTACTTCTGCTGCATTGCCTTCTTCATCTTCTTCCACTTAGTTATCTTTTTCCTGCCCTCTTTTGTAGATTTTTCCATCATAAGGAGACATTCTTCTTTTGTTTAATTGCAGCTAACTCGGCTCTTTTGTCCTTTGGTATGCCTTTATATTCGAAGATTTATTTGACTGACTGCAACAAGTCGATAAACTCGTCGGGATCCATGCCTCCCTCAAATTCAGGGATGTCCATCTTGAGGCCAAAGTCCCACTGACCTCCATAAAGGGGCTCTTTTCTCTGTCTTCTTTGATATTGGATACTAGAATAACGTGGTCGTTATTCCTCATCACTGTGATCTTTCCTGTGGAACGGATTTATCTCCTCATCTCAGTCTTCTCTTCGACTTTCCCGATCACAATCGAATGTGACATCTTCTTGGTTCCTGTCATCCAACTCTGCTAGTCTCTGTTGCTAACGACAAATTTCTCGTTGAATCTTTTCCCGGGTCAAGTCCAGTGTATTTCTTCCCGATGTCATGACTAGGCTTGGGAATCAAAAGGACAAATAAAAATTGATGGAGGTGGATTGGGTAGTGGCGGATGTGAGGAAACCCTAGAATGAGATTAGGGTTGGACTAGCNTTGAAAATTGATGGAGGTGGATTGGGTAGTGGCGGATGTGAGGAAACCCTAGAATGAGATTAGGGTTGGACTAGCTCTGATACCAAATGATGCCGAAAATAGTAGAAAAACATTGAAAACACAAAAACAAACATTTATTAATATAAAAATCGGGTTACAACACAATCCAAACAGAAAGGTAATACAATAATGAACTAGTCTCCGGTTAGGACTGTAGGATGAGATCAAAATGCGGTGGTAGCATCGGCGGGGGTGATAGGTAGAGATGGGGAAGGTGGGTGGTTATTTGGGTATGGTGGGATGGTATTTTGTTGGTTGTAGGTGAGCTAGACAGCAAGGTTGTGGAGGGAGTAGAGGTGGTGGCGGAGTGGTGGAGGGACATGGGAGTGGTTGGGGGCTAGGGGAGAGGTTGGAGAAGGGTTGGGGTGAAGAAGTGGAGGAGATGGGAATGATACAACACCACCTCAGGGTAGGATATAGTCGGAAAACCACCTGTCGTCGGATACAACCTTAGCAAGTGGGAAAGGGACTCTACACAGGAGATTTGAGAACAAGACAACCGAAACTCAACTCTTACACACAAGAAACTACTTTTTATAGACTCCCACACGAAGGAGGAAGGTAGAAGAATCCAGAAAAGTCTTCCTAGCCGCTATTTTATCTCCTATATCTCCTGTGTCAGGTATATATCTTCATTTCTAACCTTGAGGTCATTGGTTCNAGTAGGATATAGTCGGAAAACCACCTGTCGTCGGATACAACCTTAACAAGTGGGAAAGGGACTCTACATAGGAGATTTGAGAACAAGACAACCGAAACTCAACTCTTACACACAAGAAACTACTGTTTATAGACTCCCACACAAAGGAAGGTAGAAGAATCCAGAAAAGTCTTCCTGGCCGCTATTTTATCTCCTATATCTCCTGTGTCAGGTATATATCTTCATTTCTAACCTTGAGGTCATTGGTTCGAACCCCATTCCCCAACTCAATTGTTATTTTTTTTTTAAAGTGCTGTCCATTATCTGACCTTGAGGTCATGGGTTCGAACCCTTATTCCCCAACTCAATTGTCATTTATTTTTTTTNGTTGTTATTTTTTTTTTTATAGTGCTGTCCATTATCTGACCTTAAAGTCATGGGTTCGAACCCTTATTCCCCAACTCAATTGTCATTTATTTTTTTAAAAAAAGAAGTGTTGTCCATCATTTGTTGTTCCCCCTTATGTTTCTCTGTGAGGAACTTTGTGCCCCCCTTTAACATGTAATACATGAGGATAAATTTTTGTCTTCTTAAAACAAAATGCATTTGTTTCTCCTATAGTGGGGACTTTTGTCCGCATGCAACTCATTTGCCACCATAGGTCTTCCATTTGGTTTTATTTTATTTTGACGCTCCNCCCTATAGTGGGGACTTTTGTCCGCATGCAACTCATTTGCCACCATAGGTCTTCCATTTGATTTTATTTTATTTTGACGCTCCATGCCACTGCTTGTTAAGCCCGCTGTATTGCACCGTTGGGCATGTTTGCCNTCGGTGTTTTCCCCCGTGCAAGTCAATTTTGGAGAAGATAGTGGTTCCGTGTAGCTGGTTTAAGAAATCATCCAAGCGGGGTATGGAGAATCGATACTTGGTGGTAATCTTGTTAATGACTCAGCTGTCGATGCACATCCGCGAAGATCCATCCCTTTTGGGCACCGTCAGGGTAGGTACTTCACATGAACTGGCGCTTTCTCTGACTTGTCTCCTTGCGATGAGATCCTGCACCTATCATTGTAATTCTTCATACTGTGCAAGTTTCAATCTGTAGGCTTGTTGGTTTGGTAATACGGATCCTAGTATAAGGTCTATAGCGTGTTGGATCCCTTAGTGGCAATAATCCCTCCGGTAAGCTGTCGGTCATAACATCCCAAAAGTTCTATAATAATGGCTGCAGTAGTGCTCGTACCTCTCTTTCTTCCCCGCCTCTTTCTAGGATGACTAATGCTAGTGTTATGGGGCATCTCTAACCGAGTGCAGGAAAGTGGTCTGGCTGCATCTGCATTTGTCTCGCATTTTGTATCCTTTCTAGGTAGCAAAATGATACGACTCCCATCTTTTCAAGAATAATAAGTGTTCTTGAATCCGTCGTGTTAAGTCTTGCGATCGAATTGCTAAGGTCTTCCTAATAGAGAGTGGCAAGCGTCCATAGGAACCACGTCACACCAACTTGTTCATGTAGTTGGTCTCTGATGGAGAAATCAACTGGGCATCGCTAATCCACACATATTTCATTTTTCTTATTCAACCAGGTAAGGGAATATGACTGAGGAAACTTCTGTGTGTCCAGTCCCAATTTTTTCACCAGGAGTGTAGACACCACGTTCTCACAGCTCTCACTGTTGATACAGGCTATAGAACTTCCCCTTGACAGTGCACATGGTGCGAAAAATGCTATGCCTTAACTAGGATGGTCTCTTTCTGGCTTGGTCTGCAGTACTCGTCGAACGACTAACGCTTCTCCCTCATCTCCGTTGAGCTGAAGTTCTTCTTTCAGGCTCTCCTCTGACTCCACATTGACTTTCTTGATGATGCCTTGATCTGTGAGTGTGCGACTCGGCTTGTTGGGCAGCTGGAGATCATGTGATCGTAGCCGTGCCACTTGAAACACTTCTTGGCTGACAATTTATTGGAGGAACCACCTTTCTTTAGCTTCTTCCCACTCTGTCTGCCTTATTAGTTTGCTGTCCAATTTTGTTATTTCCTCTTGAGGTACCTCTATCGGTTGTAGAAGTTGCAGGTGACTGCTTAACTGAAAATTGTGGTCTGAAGGATGGCTGTTGCCGACTTTGCTCTTGTTGCCTTTCCACATTCAAGGCTAGGGTCTGGACGTCCCTAGCGTCCAATATGGCTGCAACCGTATCACATTGCTACTGTCAGGTTGCAGACCCTTGAGATATCTTGCTTCATATGTTCCTCTGGTTTCGTCAGCTCGCACTGCAACTGCAAGTGGTCGAATTGGGTTGTGAAATTCTNTCCCTTAGGCTATGCACTGACATAATGGCATGGTGGTGAGGTAAATTCATTTTTTTATTGCCCTCCCTTCTCCTAATTTATGTAACTGGTATTTGGGTGGTGGGGGCATTAGATGGCCCATCACAACTCTTAGCCCTCTCAAAAATTTCTTTTGATCTTATTTTTTGTAAAAATGCTATCCTATTGCATTTTATATGTGCAANGCCCTTAGGCTATGCACTGACATAACGGCATGGTGGTGAGGTAAATTCATTTTTTTATTGCCCTCCCTTCTCCTAATTTATATAACTGGTGTTTGGGTGGTGGGGGCATTAGATGGCCCATCACAACTCCTAGCCCTCTCAAAAATTTCTTTTGATCTTATTTTTTGTAAAAATGCTATCCTATTGCATTTTATATGTGCAATTAATCTTGGTGCATGGAATTTTTCTGTCTAAACACTATTGTTTAAAATTGCACAACATGAGACACATCTTGAGACTCGCTTCAATGTTTTTTTATAAAGAATCGCAATGAGTTGACTCAAAAATTATCTCAAATTTTTTAAACAAATTTAAAAATAATATTAATATACCTCTTCTATTAACCTNATTTTTTTATAAAGAATCGCAATAAGGCTTACATTTCATTGTTCCTTAGTGAGGTGTACACCTCACTCAGGAGCCATACCGGCTGCCTTGACTCAAAAATTATCTCAAATTTTTTAAACAAATTTAAAAATAATATTAATATACCTCTTCTATTAACCTTTACACCTCACATAGTAAATAATAAAAAAAAGAAAAAATGTAGCCATAAAATTTATGTAGGTGAAGTTCTAACTATCAATATAGTTATTATTTTATTTAATGTTTTTATTGATGATTATTCATCAAAAAATAAAAGATAAATGGGATTAAAAGNAGAAAAATGTAGCCATAAAATTTATGTAGGTGAAGTTCTAACTATCAATTTAGTTATTATTTTATTTAATGTTTTTATTGATGATTATTCATCAAAAAATAAAAGATAAATGGGATTAAAAGAATGAGTAATAGTCGGTAGGAGAATATAGATACGACTGGATAAGGTGGCGAGATAAAAGTTTATTATGCCTATGATTGCAATAAAAATCAATTGGGTGGTGAGAATAATATAGATTTTCAAAATTATAAAGTTCAAACGTTGATGAATTGTTATTTTTTTGATTAAGCAGAGGGTAGTATGAGTGAGAAAGAAAAATTAATGTTGAACTTATTTTGATTGTTATGTTTTGATATTTTGGTATTTTATTTTTTTTAGCTTATTTTGATAGTTTAATATTTTCATAACTTATTTATTTCATAATTTGATGTAAGATCTTCATGTGTTACTCATAATTTTATACAGTTTATTAATTTTTGCTTAGCTAGAGTGCTGTTATATTACTTTATAATGTGTTAATTATAATATTAATATGATTTTTTTTACTTCATAATTTATACAACTTTTATTAATTTGTGAAATTTTTAAATTTGAGGCTGACGTCTCCCCTCACGAATGAAAAATGCCTCAATACCCACTTGCATAATTTTAAACATTAAACATTACTTTAAATCATGCAATTCTCATGGTTTTCTTTGTTTGGCCCAATTTTGAACACTAATGTCTTCTTATCGCTAATTATTTTCTTTTGGCTTCACAGACACACACACACACATACTCTCCCTCTCTCTCTCTCTAAAAAAATAAACGAAAAGATCAAATTTTGGGCATTATGTATTTTGCTTCTAATTTCATCTTGTAGATAACATTTTATCTTATTGCATTTGATCATCTTTTGCACTAGGCAGAACTCTCACCAGATATCAGTGTAGTTCATTTAATGTGGGACCTCCTTTGTGTTTCTAAATTTATCAATAAGGTTCATTGATTTATGGTTATTTTGTATCCTATTTGCTCTTTCAGGTTATGCACATTGCTGCGGCTACAGAAGTGAACAACAGTTTTATACCAAACTTAAAACAGCTGCATGATTCACTTCATGCAAAGGTATAAATTGTTTTTTACTTTTTATTTTTTGAGTAATGTAAAATGTTTTTCCACGTTAAATATTATTACAGTTATGCTATTAAAGAGCTACTTTACTAAGGGCTTTTGGCTCATATGCAAGTTTAACTTTTGAATTAGTGTTGTTTGCTGTTTGCGAGATAGCTCCAGTTAACTATTTGTGCTGCAACACTCCATTTTATTACAATGAAATGCTCAACGCTTGTCATGAAAATATAAAATTTAAAACTATTAAGAATATTTATCGACTATATTTTAATCTTTCATGAAGCTCCAACTTTCTGATGAATTACTGTGCGGCCTATCTTTGCTGATGCTTGACATTTTGGCAATGGCCCTTGCGAAGCTATTCTTGGTGATGACCATCTAGTCAGGATATAAATTTGGCATTGGCGATGAAATTGATTATTATTTTCTGCTTTTTTAAGTAGGTTTATGCATTAATAATTATTTAATTTCTTTAGATATATCTGTTCAGATAAAATGATTTTTTTTGTTCTTTCTCTGTAGTTATCCTTAATGGCTTTTTCACCTATATATGACCAGTGGGTTTATCATGAAGTACTGGAGATTTCCTCAATGGCTTTTTAGAATCTTTTCTTGCTTCATCTCCTCGAATACTTCCCTCCCCTAATACCTCGTATAGCCGTCTCCTGCCTCCTTATAACCTTTGATATCCACCACTGTCCACGCAAACAGCACTGAACCCGACTCCATGGCACTCGCTTCTCTCCCATCCATAATGTCTCTCTCTCTCTCTCTCACACACATTTTTCTCTTTCCCTCTCCCTCTTTCCTCCGGTAGGCTATCCAATCTCTCCTCTCCTCTCCTCTCCTTTTTCCCTATCAAATCTATTATCCTATTTCCTTTTACATCCTATTGTAAATAACAATAGAAATCAAGAACCACTTAAATTTGAAACCCACACCACATATAATTTACCCTGATTTTTGAAAAAAAAGAATCTTGCTAGAAAAATTGAAGAAGAGTTAGGGTGGTAAAGAAAAAAAGGGGATTGAGAAGATTTGAAAAGTGCATGTCTAGAAAAATGTGAGATAAAAGGTAGGAAGAAAGAAAGAAGAGAAATCTTGTTGTTAGAAGGGATGATTCAGTCCCCATAGACCAAAAGAATTTCTTTTTCTTTTTTTCTTCACCAATTAAATGAATTGCAACCTAGGCCTATTATTTTTATTTGTAGAATTGTAAACATGCCGAGCTTGAGCAAGCTCAGGCTGGGCTTGTGGTTGGCTCTATTTACATATTCTTGTTCATATTCAACTCGAAGTTGGCTCGTTAATTAAAAGAAAGTAGTGTGTTGGACTCAAATCTGCACCATTTTATGGTATAAAAGATGCGGAATCACATAACCACACGAACTGTGATGATTTAAACGTATATATATATATATATAATTTCTTTCTTTCAAGCTAAAACAATCTAACACGATCGAATAAAGGGTTGTTCGTGCTCATCTTAGTTTTAATTTGAGCTTAAAAAATTTGTCCGTGTTCAACTCGCTTACTTAACGAACGGTTCAATTACGACGAGTTGACCATGAGTTGGTTTCGCGAACAACGAGCTTTTTTGGCAGCCTATTAAAATAAGAAAAAACTATATACTTTACAAAAAACCTTCTTATCATTTGTAATTGACATACTGATAAAGAAGGACAAATGACATAAAAATAATTTACTAAGCATAATTATTTGGCACAAATAGTATTAATAATAATAGTTGGTAGTAAGTAACTGCACGCTAGATAGTCAAAATTTTTTGGAATAGATAGAGGTATTCAATTGTATTGTAGAGTTAGAGTAATCCATCTTAAAGGAGAAAGATGATTGGAAGATTCATTCTGAAAAAGTAGTGATGGATTTGAAATCTATTTTGTGGATGTAGAGATAAAGGAGAACTATAACATCATTGATGGGGAAAGCCAAAATAGTGGAAGAAGTATTGAAGGATAGGTGAAAGAGGATAGAAGAGCTTCTCCTTTCTCTTTTTAACCTCCATTAGAAAATCTTAAAAAGATTGATCCTGATCATCCAAAATAGTGGCAACATTACTTGTGCTCTTATGACCCCCTTGCAACGAGGACAGGATGAAGTAGTGGTCCTTTTGAAATAGTGCTATGAAGTCACCTTAAGATATGTGATGGCTTTTTCATCTAACCTAAAGAATCACGACCAATCTTGAAACTTAAATTAATATCCAATGGTCTCATTTTCTTTGCTCTAAACACCAATCTTAAAGCCATCCATTGACCCAATTTGAACCTCAAAAAATATGGATCTCAGTCATTAGAGGCTCCATTTGTCCTTTCATTACTCTTGGGTATGATGTTCTAGCTTCCTTTTTAAGGAGAAGGTGTCTTGATCCACTAACCTCCAAACATTGGAAGAACCAACTAAAGGACATTTCTATCAAGCATGTGTTTCGACAATAAAGTGTCTTTTTCATTCATTATTAAGCTCTTTAAAAGTTACAAAACCAATTTTTTGCTAAAAAACTATAAATGCCCTTCCATAGAAGGTAAAAATGAATCTATAACCCTTTTCTTAGAAGGCATTATCGAACCTTCTTTTTCTTTGAGTACTCTTATTGACTGAAGATCGGAGTGTTTTTTCTTGGGAAACACTCCTAGGGTCAACCCAACTTTTTTCCTTCGCTCTGTCTAGGATGTGATTTTTGTGAATGTCGTACCCTAAAGCTCTACTTAAATTGTCGGTGCATAACAATTCTTTTGTTGTTTGTGGGTAAGTTTCTCACTCCCATTGGTTGTGCATCTCATGGCTAGGAGACTTGATATGTGAAAGATGGAGGTCTTACCCTGTCTTACCTCAAATGAGGAATCTCTTATCAATTATTATGAAGCCAAACATCAGCTCCACCTATTATTTGACAAAGAAACATGAAGGAAGGCACTAATATTCCTTTGAAAGTTTGTGCGCATGATATGAATGAATTACAATGCAAAATCTTGTTCTTTTTCCGGGAATCCCATCAAATAGGATTACCACATTCCAAAGTTACTGCTAAAATTTTTCCCTCAACTTGGTGCGCATTGAGGAATGTCATTCCAAGAAGACCCTTATGGCTGTATCACACCATTGGATCAGGCTTTCACCACCTCTTCAACTTCAACCGTGAGATGTGTTAATCTATTTAATATTCCCAGTTCAACATACTTGCCTATAGCGAATCAGATATTTCCTAATCTTATAATATCGTTGGTGAGCCAAAAACATAACTTTGTTGAGAAACAAAGGTCTTCTGTTCGATCTCATATGAGATAAATTATGATGCCTCATTCAAGAAGAGTTTCACTTGAGGGATATGAATCAATTTATTTAAAGTGAAACCTTCATAACACTTTCTCTTTTTTAGTTGCTTTACTAGGTCATGATGTCCCTTTGTGGTCGTAGATGTTCACAATTGCACTTATGATGGGTCTAGCAATCCTTACATGCATGTGAACCATTATGCATATTCATATGCCGAGAAATTCACTCCCTTGTCCAGTATTCTCTATCACAGTCGATGGAGAAACTTTAACATGGATCTATTCCCTTACCTATAGAGCCATCAACATATTAAAGTTGATCAGACTCTTTGCTGTCCAATGTATCACGAAAAAATATAATTCTGATGATTTCTGATTTTTTTAGTATCTGTTTGAATGAGGTGGAATTGCTTAAAAACTACTTTCATCGAGTCAAAGTTTAGACTAGAAATATACGTGTTAACCTAGTACTCCTTTGTGACACCTTTCTAAGAACACGATGACCTAAACATTTCTATTCAACATTAATGAGGGAAGCAATCCATCTGTATGCAAATTTGATTATCTCATTGAAGCTTAGTTCATTGTAAATAAATGGATGCATTGCCTACAAATCTACCAAGGTGTCACTAAACATAGAGGTGCATTATGAACATGAGCCTAACCAGTGGCATCAAAATTCAAAAAATCATACCCCATATTGATTTTAACCAACCACATTGGCATGAGCAATACCTATTATGATACTGCACGTCTAGTGCTAATATTGTTAATTCTAATCTAGAGCACTATTAAGTTCCAGTGTCGAAAGCAATTGAAGCTTGCCTATGACCTATAGTTGTGTTTACAACTCGGAATTTACTCGAATTTGATTGATTTGAAGTTGAAATCTATAAGACTATACTCAAAGTCGGCTCTCTTGAAATTACTTTAATTCAACTAAGCAATAACCATATACATATATATGATATATACAGATTTTTGTGTGTGTTAATAAATAAATTAACACACACACACACACACACATATATATATATATAAGA
>JXCR01029148.1:15980-42226 GCA_002079205.1 Phalaenopsis hybrid cultivar
TACTGTTGCCGCCATTAATGTCCACATCCTGAACTCTTGGCTTTATATTCTCTGATAAATTGTGGCACTGCTGCGACATATTTACCGAACTGTTAAACCCACTTCTGCATGGGTCTGAAGCACCGGGAGAGGATCTAAAAATTTGTGAATCTTTGTTATTTGTATCTGACAAAGATGGCATATGAACGCCTGTAAGGTCAGAGAAAAACTCTGAGCAGTAGTCATTTTGAATAGAATCATCTATTGCATAATTCAACCATGGAGCTGCGTCTTCTTCTTGATCATTCATAGAAGAAGGGACTGCGGAAGGCAAGTCATGTGCTGCAGAATCTATTCCACCATTCTGCCCAAATTTCTCCTCAAGTCTTCCATCGAAGGCAAACTCGGTGCCGAGGGAACACTTCTTTGTTCGATTAGATTGTCCCTGCATCACTATTTGGCCATTCTCCCACAACAGCTCCACCAGCTCATGTTCAGGCCTTCCATGAACAAAAGCACGAAGGTTGCACATAAAAATCTTACCTTCGAGAAAAAAAATATGAGCAGGAGAAGCTGACTTACATGAAGGAGGATAGATCAGAAGAATAATTTGTCATCTTATTTGAACAGGAAGATTCAGACTTCCCCTTTTTGGCTGTGTGATGAACTTCTGAAAGAGGACTGGCCAAATCTCTGAAATTGGATCCCATGAAGAGACTAAATCATGTGATCTGAATCGAAAAGCTGATCTCTTTGTTAATTTATAGAAAAGATAAAAAAATCAAAAAAAATTCCTTATCTTCTCCAATTGAAGGAACCTTCAAACATCATAAAAGAGGAACACAAACTTACATCTTCTTTCAGAAGCATTCAGAGGCAAAAATTCTGGTAGCAANGGAAGATTCAGACTTCCCCTTTTTGGCTGTGTGATGAACTTCTGAAAGAGGACTGGCCAAATCTCTGAAATTGGATCCCATGAAGAGACTAAATCATGTGATCTGAATCGAAAAGCTGATCTCTTTGTTAATTTATAAAAAAGATGAAAAAATCAAAAAAATTTCCTTATCTTCTCCAATTGAAGGAACCTTCCAACATCATAAAAGAGGAACACAAACTTACATCTTCTTTCAGAAGCATTCAGAGGCAAAAATTCTGGTAGCAAAATCCACTTCAGTGCCACCATGGACGGCGATAAGCCACAGCAGAGATATGAGAGAGAGGCTACAAACCACATGGAAACCCTTCTACCTTCGTTACCATTCCTGAAAAGGGGGCAACTTGCATCCAACGGTCAAGATTTGCTCCGTGGGGTCTTCACATTTCAGGGAACTGCATTTAGTCCACGCACTTAAACGTGATGTCTGTCACTTACAGTCTCAAAAGTTTAAGAGAATCCATCACAGCAATCTCTGCTGTTGCATTCTTATCTTTTTCTCCTTTTATGGGGCATAAATCTATCTCCTATCTTTCCCTTTCGTCGCTATCTGAGAAATCGCAATATGGGAATTCATCATTGGTGGGATTAAGATAATAATTTGTCTTTTCTTTATGACATGGTTTTGTTTGATGCGTTTTAATAGCACAAAAGAGTCAGATTAGCGGAAGATTAGGAGCGTTTTAAATTTTGCTTTGTTTGGTTGTTGTTGCGTTTGATTCTTAAAGACAGGGAATAGTAGACATCCAAAGCCAAACAAAAAAAAAAGTTTTGAGTAGGGGATCTGATTTCCAGCATAGCTGGATTGGCTTGAAATTAGCTCGAATAGATTTAGTCAACTCGAAATAGAAACTAACAGGCTCAAATTGAGTTATTTGGATCTGTTTTAGTTTGATTTAAAATTCACTCAAGATTAGTTATATTCAATTTTACTAGACAAAATATATATAATTTTTATAAATAAAAATACTGAGTCGATCCATTTATGGGTTGAAATTGGCTTGAATAATTCGATCCAAAATTTCAGCTCATAGACCAACTCATTTTTTCGATCCAATCTCAATCCAAACAAAAATTCAAATTGAATTGAGAGCAATTAAAGACCTTCGAGCTAAATTAACAGCCCTAGATTTGAGTTAAGTACCTAAAACAGATAGAACCAAACCCACCCGATTTCCTTCCTCCTGTTGTTTCATGGGGCCTGCTCCTCTTTTCATGAACAGAGNCTTTTGGTTGCGTTTGATTCTTAAAGACAGGGAATAGTACACATCGAAAGCCAAACAAAAAAAAGTTTTGAACAGGGGATCTGATTTCGAGCTGTGCTGGGTTGGCTTGAAATTAGCTTGAATAGATTTAATCAGCTCGAAATAGAAATTAATCGGCTCAAATTGAGTTATTTGAATTTGTTCTAGTTTGATTCGAAATTCACTCGAGATTAGTTATATTCAATTTTACTAGGCAAAATATATATAATTTTTATAAATAAAAATACTGAGTCGATCCATTTATGGGTTGAAATCGGCTTGAATATATTCGATCCAAAATTTCGGCTCATAGACTAATTCATTAATTTCGATCTAATCTCAATCCAAGCAAAATTTCAAATTAATTTGAGAGCAATTAAAGACCTTCAAGCTAAATTAACAGCCCTAAATTTGAGTCAAGTACCTAAAACAAATAGAACCAAACCCACCGATTTCCTTCCTCCTGTTGTTTCATGGGGCCTGCTCCTCTTTTCATGAACAGAGCAGCTGAATAATTGGAATAGGAATCCATGTATTAACAATTGCACTTTGATGTTGATTATTCCCAAAGAAAAAAAGTAATAAGAAAATACACAAATTGCAAAAATACTAATAGAAAATAATTAGTCTACCAAGAAAATTTTCTATAATGATATAGTTCTAAATGAAATATATAATTACAAGCTTCTTGGATGGAGTGTCAGAGTTATGTATAAAAAGGATAAATGCGTAGGCATGAGCCTTATTTGGTAGAGCTCAAGTCAGCNGTTGCCAGTTTAGTGAGATCCACATAGGGGTGCGAGCCATTAATTCACCCAATGCCCATTGTACCTCACTGAAGCCCACTTAGCAAGTTCCCAATCTAGCCCTCACCAATTAGTTTGGGCCTTTGGCGTGACTAAATTCAGCCCAGATGTTATTGATTTGTCCTATCTCGTAATAACCGAAAGTGTGATGGTATCATTCCTCTCAGGAGGCATTAATACGCAAAATATCATATTATAATTTTGCACCTTTATTCAAACTTAACCGCAATTACAATTGGTGCAAATTAACAATTTATACATTTGGCCACTTCCCATTAAGATATTAAGTCTTTATCATTGTGTCGATCAATCGTCCCATCACTAAATAAGATAGCTCATGATCGAGTTAATTGTTTCTTCTAAGAGGGGGGTCGAAGATGAAAAAATTGGGGTTCAAGCAGTAATCACTAATGCACATCATACTTGGATAACAACTCGCTTTTATGTTGGTAGTCATAAGAGACTTTGAAGTTATTGTTGATGATTGAGATCCACACTTTTTGTAACAAGTTATTAGTATTGATGATGATGAGTGTTGTTATTGTTAATGTTAATTGATGTCAATGTTAATATACATTGTTGGGCATGGCCATTGAAATATAAGTGGTGATTGTGATTGTCAGCATTGTTGGCAATCATACACCATAACATGATCAATAATAATAGTAAGAAGAAGAAGAAGAAGAAGAAGAAGAAGAAGAAGAAGAAGAAGAAGAAGAAGAAGAAGAAGAAGGAAATACTAAATATTTACATTTCTAACTCAATATCATCTTAAACCTATGTATATGAATATGTATTTTATCTTAAAAGTTTATAATATTGAATTTTTTAAGGGCCGTTAAAAATTAGAGTCAATTACATACATAGCATTGAAAACATTNACTCGTCAATCATGGGTTCCTGCTACGAAACAGCACCATAAATGAGAAAAAAAAAACAATATAAGCTATAAAAGAAACTATTTTATTTATAACATGACTTTATAAACATGTTTTGCTTACTGGTTTTTGTAGCTTTACTCCCACTAGCATCTGGTCTAACAGTCTCATTCCTTCTACCATTCAATTCTTTACTTTCCTTTAGCACCGGCGGACACGCTGCCTGAAAGAGAAATAAGATTTAAGCATGATTCTCATAAATTCTATAACTAAATCTTGACCAACAAAAGTCTCAGTTTTCTTATGTGATTTAACAGTGTGCAGTCAGCTAATACTCGAGAAAAAATGGTGATGTTCTAAGAACAAGAAGGATCATAGATGATCAAGTTAAACCTGCAAAACTTGGCCTTTTGGCTCCTTAGTCGCTGCATTTTCTATATCTGCCAAGTTTATGCACTGTTGTTGTTGATTGTTTGAGCTAGAGGGATCTTTATCTGATACTTTCACTGGATTCTGAGGAGAAAAGCCAGCCTGAGGATTGAACAAGGAAGCACGAGGAAATAGAACTGGAAGACTTTGCCTTGGGATTCCAAGTGAATGAATATTGGAAGGTGGGATTCCATGGAACCTTGCCACACCTGGAACAGAAGGACCTGAGAATTGTGTAACAGGCATTAATGGAGGAACTGGAATGAGACCCGGTGATCCGTTCATGCCAATCATCCCCATCCCCANATATTTGAAGAAGGTGGGATTCCATGGAACCTTGCCACACCTGGAACAGAAGGACCTGAGAATTGTGTGACAGGCATTAATGGAGGAACTGGAATGAGACCCGGTGATCCGTTCATGCCAATCATCCCCATCCCCACACCANAAGGTGGGATTCCATGGAACCTTGCCACACCTGGAACAGAAGGACCTGAGAATTGTGTAACAGGCATTAATGGAGGAACTGGAATGAGACCCGGTGATCCGTTCATGCCAATCATCCCCATCCCCACACCAAGTGGTGAGAGATGTGAGATTGGTGGCACTCTCAAGTGCTGCAAATTCATCCCTGTTGGGAACATCATAGGAGTCATGAATAGCCCATTTCCCATAGACATCAGCTGCTCAAATAATCAAGCATGGTTTCTGTTGGTTTCAATCAGATATAAAATTATGAAAAAAAAAATTCTTTTACCTGCACTTGAAGCTGAAGTGTTTTAAGATACTCAATAGCCTCCTCAAGCAAGGACGCTTTGTCAACCTTTATATAATGGATTTTCATGTCAGGCATTCAGATTAATGTACTGCACNGCACTCTCAATTGCTGCAAATTTATCCCTGCTGGGAACATCATAGGAGTCATGAATAGCCCATTTCCCATAGACATCAGCTGCTCAAGTATCAAGCATGCTTTCTGTTAGTTTCAATCAGATATAAAATTATGAAAAAAAAAAATTCTTTTACCTGCACTTGAAGCTGAAGTGTTTTAAGATACTCAATAGCCTCATCAAGCAAGGACGCTTTGTCAACCTTTATATAATGGATTTTCATGTCAGGCATTCAGATTAATGTACTGCACNAGTTTTGAGTAGGGGATCTGATTTCCAGCATAGCTGGATTGGCTTGAAATTAGCTCGAATAGATTTAGTCAGCTCGAAATAGAACTAACAGGCTCAAATTGAGTTATTTGGATCTGTTCTAGTTTGATTTAAAATTCGCTCCAGATTAGTTATATTCAATTTTACTAGGCAAAATATATATAATTTTTATAAATAAAAATACTGAGTCGATCCANAGGGGAGTTTTATTATGTGGGTTGAGGGTGCGGGGGCAACATCCCGCGATTTGGTACATAGATAATTTAAGTAATTACATATTGTACTATAGGGTTATAAATATGTCATATTTGTAACCCTAGGTGAGATTCTGAGATTCTGAATCTTGTATTCTGTACTCTTTTCTGAATATTGAATAGGAAGTCGCCGCTCTGCTGCAAATGATGTAGGCATCTTTGTCGAACCTCATAAATCTCTGCGTGTTCTCATGGATTTGTGTCGATTCCTATTTTTCTTCGCTCTAATTTCTCAACAAGTAGTATCAGAGTCTGGTTCAAGGGCAGGGAAGAAAATTTTGGGTGACACGGGAACAAAGAAGATTTTCGCCGAGGAGTTCGATGACTAAGGCTTCGAACGACCAAGGATTTCAGTGAATTCAGTAAGGGCTTCTGCGATAGATCGAACCAGGAGGATCGTTCGTTTGTCGGGCGCGACTTTCAGTAGGAGTTCGCGGTTTGGCTCAACGGCGTCCGTTTCAACGAAGAAGTCGCATACAGTTCGAACAGGCGAACTGAGGCGAACTGAGGGTCGCAAGGTGTTCGACTTCTTTCGCGACAACAGGCCGAAGCTTGGATCGCTACAGAAGAAAGATCGAGACGCAGGAGTTTGCGAGGTGCGAGAGACAGCAGAGCTGTTCGAGCAGCGGAGGAGTAGAATTGGAAGAAAGTCCGCGGGTAAAAGAAATTTAGCGCCGAGAAATTCTGGAGATATTCAGGACGCGAAAAAGGTGGATTCTGTTGTTGCACTCAGAAAAGGAAAGCTGGAGGCTTCCCGATTGGAAGGAAATCAATATTCACCCTTTTGTGATATTCCAGGATGCAGAATTGCAGGACAGGTTCCAGAATTGCATAAGCTTTTCTAGAATGCGGAGCTTTTCTGAGAAGTAAAGCAGAGCTTTTCTAAAAGAAAAAATGAGCTTTTTTTAGAAGAAAATGGGAACTCTTCTTGGAAGTTAAGAAAATGATTTCTTAGAAAGTTTAAATAAAGAAAATTTAATAAAGGGGAAGTCTTTTTTCTTGTAAACTTAATTAAGAGAAATTCTTTTTTTAAAAAATTTAATTAAGGGAAATTCTTTTTTCTTAGAAACTTAATTAAAGGAAATTTCTTTTTTATTGTAAATTTAATTAAGGGAAATTCATTTTTCTTGAAACATTAACTGGAAACTTAATTAAGATAAATTCCTTTTTTCTTGGAAATTTAATTAAGGGATTATTTAAAAGGGCCCAACCCACATTGGTGCAGAAGAAACTCTATGATATATTTCTCTTAAGGGGCTGGATATTTGGCAAGGTGGAGATTTGTTGGGTATATGCATTTCTCCTAAAGGGGCTGGATATCCGCTAAGATGAAGATTTGTTAGGTATGACTAATAATACCAAAATTTGGAGTCTCTTGGAATGAAGAGATGTTTTTTGGAATTGAAGAATTGTGTCTCTTGAAATTTATTTGGGTTGGAGGGATCAGCGAGGGCGCGGCGGAAGCGTGGTGGCCCACCCACATTAATGCATAAGTAACTCCATGATATAATTCTCCTAAGGACCTAGATATTTGCTAAGGTGGATATTTGTTAGGTATGGCTCATATACCATAAATGAGACAGATGCTGGAGCGGAGCAGAGCCCACGAGTGGAGTGGAGCAGAAGGATCTGTCCAATCGGGGGAGTTTCATTATGTGGGTTGGGGGTGCGGGGGCAACAACCCACGGTTTGGTACATGGGTAATTTAAGTAATTACATATTGTACTATAGGGTTATAAATATGTTCTATTTGTAACACTTGTTCTATTTGTAACCCTAGGTGAGCATCTAAAATTCTGAGATTTTGAATCTTATGTTCTGTACTCTTTTCTAAATAATGAAAAGGAAATCGTCGCTCTGCTCCCGAGAATATAGCCATCTTTGCCGAACCTCGTAAATCTCTGCTTGTACTTATGGATTTGTGTTGATTCCTATTTTTCTTCGCCATAATTTCTCAATATATATATATATATATATATAAGATAAATTTTTATTTCATTTGATGAATAAGAGTTCAATAATTAATAAAACTGAAAAAAAGAGTAAGAAATCAATTGAAATGATAATAGAGAAAGAATTACCCAAAACTCGAGAAAGAAATACAATAGCTAATGTAAAATTAAAAAAGCTAAAAAGAAAATAATGTCTGTTACTATGGAAACGATCCTCCAAGTGATTTAGTGGAGTCTGTTATGTAAAAATATCAATGACTGAGTTTGACAAATCAAACTTAGAGAATAATTATTAATTATTAAATCATAAACGACAAGAAACTGGGTCATGTCGACTTAGCTGTATGAACAATAAATTAAATGAAAACTTATTATATGCATAACATAATGTGCAAAGAGTAACAAATGAGAAGAAAATGAAACGACATAAACATTCCTTACTCTAAGGCCTCTTTATAATTGTTCGGGCACAGAAATTCAGGGAAGTCCATTATTAGACAATAATGTTATTTAATTCATACATGNTGACTTAGCTGTATGAACAATAAATTAAATGAAAACTTATTTTATGCATAACATAATGTGCTAGCGTAACAAATGAGAAGAAAAGGAAACGACATAAACCTTCCTTACTCTAAGGCCTGTTTATAATTGTTCGGGCACAGAAATTCAGGGAAGTCCATTATTAGACAATAATGTTATTTAATTCATACATGTTACAAAAAGGTTCTCCTATCCTCGTATGTTATGCAGCTTCCAAAGAGCAAGAGAATTTGAGAGCTTAATATGCACATAACAAATCTCAAGACTGATGAAAATTATAGGATGAAGAAATTACCGATCGAACGCAGCTGTTGAAGACAGTTTTTGGGCTGGAAGTTGGCTTAAGGGGTGTCTTGTTCGGGCGATTGGCAAAACGTTCTAGGAGTTTTCTTACAAAGCAGTGATCAGACCTCAGGAAAATCGATAAGAAACATCATTTCAGATTAAATATCGATCGGGTTGAGGCATATCAAACAATCGGTGAACTCTCTGTAATTTCTTAAAAGTCCTTCTGAAAAGTCAATAATGAGGGGACTAATATGTACTTTTATAACATTGGGACATGTGTCTATAAATATGGGGTCCATATCATTAATAAAGGCTACTCTTTTCTTGTTCTTCTCTACTCTCTCTCTCTCTCTCTCTCTCTTCCCTACAAAATGTTATATATCTTGGGTGTGTTTCTCGGACATTCCGAATTTAAGAAGNATATCCTCGTATGTTATGCAGCTTCCAAAGAACAAGAGAATTTGAGAACTTAATATGCACATAACAAATCTCAAGACTGATGAAAATTATAGGATGAAGCAATTACCGATCGAACGCAGTTGTTGAAGACAGTTTTCGGGCTGGAAGTTAGCTTAAGGGGTGTCTTGTTCGGGCGATTGGCAAAACGTTCTAGGAGTTTTCTTACAAAGCAGTGATCAGCCCTCAGGAAAATCGATAAGAAACATCATTGCAGATTAAATATCGATCGGGTTGAGGCATATCAAACAATCGGTGAACTCTTATTAATTGAATCAGTTCAATAATCTTATTGTATTCAAATAACTCTGTAATTACTTAAAAATCCTTCTGAAAAGTCAATAATGAGGGGACTAATATGTACTTTTATAACATTGGGACATGTGCCTATAAATATGGGGTCCATATCATTAATAAAGGCTACTCTATTCTTGTTCTTCACTACTCTCTCTCTCTCTTCCCTACAAAATGTTATATATCTTGGGTGTGTTTCTCGGACATTCCGAATTTAAGAAGGAGTTAGAGGAGGATGATTGAGGCGGTATTTTTTCTTATGGTTAAGTTGGACATTTATACATATATTTTTCTGTGAACAGTGATGTGATATTTTATATTAAATGCATTTTGTTTATTTCGTCATTTGATTTGATAATTTATTGTTCAAATGTTATTTTAATTCTTTAAATGTTCTGAATAATATATTAAATGTTGTGATAACATGTGTGGTAATGTAAATACAAAAGAGAGAATCTGTTTTGTTTTGTTTTTTTTTTATGCTACAAGTTTTTGATGGTTTTCTCATCAGAACTGATGAAATTTGATCGTCCGAAAAGACCATTATCCTTATAGTGCACAATGCCTATGCTTCGATCTTCTCTAAATAGCCGAAGGAAGAAGTGAAGTTGCGAGGGAGAAAAAAGTAAAGTGTTTCGCAAAAGTCTCGATTGGGAAGGCAATGTAGGAAAAGATCGTGTGACTTGTGTGATCAAGTTGGATGACACAATGAAGGTATTCACGTGAAAACAAAAAAAAATTATGAAATTTCTCACGGCTCGGGAGAGAAGATTTGATTCGGCTACTAGCACTATTTGATTCTTACATAAATGATTATTGATCATTATAGTTGTAGTGATGGGTGCATATGATCATGGTCACACTTTCTTTCCACTTTATCAATAATCAAAAGTCATTATACATTACCANTTCGATGGTTTTTCTCATCAGAACTGATGGAATTTGACCGTCTGAAAAGAACATTATCCCTATAGTGCACGATGCCTAGGCTTCGATCTTCTCTAAATAGCCGAAGGAAGAAGTGAAGTTGCGAGGGAGGAAAAAGTAAAGTGTTTCACAAAAGTCTCGATTAGGAAGGCAATGTAGGAAAAGATCGTGTGACTTGTGTGATCAAGTTGGATGACACAATGAACGTATTCACGTGAAAAACAAAAAAAAATTATGAAATTTCTCACGGCTCGGGAGAGAAGATTTAATTCGGCTACTAGCACTATTTGATTCTTACATAATTGATCATTGATCATTCTAGTTGTAGCGATGGGTGCATATGATCATGGTCACACTTTCTTTCCACTTTATCAATAATCAAAAGTCATTATACATTACCAAAAGTCTCTCTAAAAAATTATACCAATAGAGAAAATTATATCGGCTCTACATATAAAAAAAGTTATGCCAATCAAATCACAAAAAAATAATTTACATGTTATTACTTGAGAGTAAATAAATCCTGAGGTGTTTATTAATGATATTCATCAACATTTATTATTATTGAGCTCTTTTTGGTTTTTATGTGGATTGATCTAAAAATTTTTATATCACATAATATTCTTAAACATAATTAACATGTTTTGATATATCAATTACCCGCGAAGCTATTTCATTTGCCAGTTTAGTGAGATCCACATCGGGGTGCGAGCCCATTAATTCACCCAACGCCCATTGTACCTCACTGAAGCCCACTTAGCAAGTTCCCAATATAGCACTCACCAATTAGTTTGGGCCTTTGGCGTCACTAAATTCGGCCCAGATGTTATTGATTTGTCCTATCTCGTAATAACCGAAAGTGTGATGGTATCATTCCTCTCAGGAGGCATTAATACGCAAAATATCATATTATAATTTTGCACCTTTATTCAAACTTAACCGCAATTACAATTGGTGCAAATTAACAATTTATACATTTGCCCACTTCCCATTAAGATATTAAGTCTTTATCATTGTGTCGATCACAATCATCCCATCATTGTAACAAGTTATTAGTATTGATGATGATGAGTGTTGTTATTGTTAATGTTAATTGATGTCAATGTTAATATACATTGTTGGGCATGGCCATTGAAATATAAGTGGTGATTGTGATTGTCAGCATTGTTGGCAATCATACACCATAACATGATCAATAATAATACTAAGAAGAAGAAGAAGAAGAAGAAGAAGGGGAATTTACGTACATATTACAAAATTTTAATGTACTTATTTACATTTCTAATACCTAATGCTAAATATTTACATTTCTAACTCAATATTATCTTAAACCTACGTATATGAATATGTATTTTATCTTAAGAGTTTATAATATTGAATTTTTTAAGGGCCGTTAAAAATTAGAGTCAATTACATACATAGCATTGAAAACATTGCTATGAACAATTGTAGCAACCCCTTCCATCCATTTCAAATAGCTCAAAACAATCATCTAGGTACTATATTTTGTATATAACAATATTTTGGGTACTATGTATGTATTCATCATTAAAAATTATGAATGATATAAATGTAAATATGAAATTTAAGTGATAGATGTATCAATATATAACAGTATGTATGTAGTTGCCCCAAATAATAATAATAACCTTTTGTTATTATCTTCCATTTTGTCTTCAAATATCTTTAAATTTTAGGTATTTTCTCTTCGCATCAACACACGGTCAAGATATGCCACAAAATTTTCTCTTTGGATGCATGAGCTTGTTATTTTAGTATATTTATTTATTTTTCCACAGAAGAAGAAAAGAATACAAAATAAACCATTTAAGAACTTCCATCTGCTGCTCACCACCTCCAAATTGTAAGACCGCAATTAACACACTTCACGAAGAAAATATTACGTCGGAGCTTGGACGTAGAGAAAATACCTAGAATGGTACTGTAAATAAAAATGTATGTACAAAAATCTAGAATGATACTGTAAATAAAATTGGAAATACAAAAATTTAGAATGATATGTCGGAGCTTGAACGTAGAGAAAATACTTTAAAAACTGTAAATAAATCTAGAATGATATAAAAATCTATTTAAATTGTTTTTTAGTTATATGTTCATCATGCTTGAGATATTTTAAGATACATAAAATCTCCATTGTAAAAATAAAACATTTAAACACTCACATGCAAAAATCTTTTTCTTGTTCACTTTCACTCTGCATTCTTGAACTAACTAGATTCACAAGCTCAAATTTAAATTGCAATGGCTCTATGGGAAAAGTAGAATAGGATTCATTTCTATGATTTAGCTTAACCTAAAAGATTTTATAGTTAAGTGTTCCACCATAAACACCACCACACACCCCTGCCTTGCCAACACCCACACCCACACACACCAATATTTCATGCAGTCAGACATAAATGCATGATTTAGACAATGTAAGAATCATAGACTATGATGAAAATGTTGGAAAACATTTGAAAGGGTAGAATTTAATTCATTTCAATAATGAATTTGAGTTTATGGTTTAAAATATGGGTTATTATCTTGTCATATTTCTTGCACCATCTAAGTCTGATATGGTACTAAACTTATCTCCTTTAATTATTTGCATTTCTAGTACTAAAATTATCTCCTTTGGACCATTGCATATGTGTGCTTGATTATTAAAAATTATTTTCACATAATAGTTTTATAAATTATTATGCTTTGACTTATGCTCAATGTTATTATTCTTCATTTTTTTGTACTGCCACATAACTACATAAATGTTAAGCCCATTTTTTAATTCAGTTATTTCTACTTCTTGTAAGGAGATTTTCATATAATTTTAAATAATAGAAACAATATAAAAGGAATTTGTTAGCTATGCAATTACAAATATCTTTTAGTTGAAGTAGTAATTGGGCCCTAATCAGCTTAACTTTAAAGAGACTACATGAAAGAAAAAACTATTTCCCACATATAAGTTCTTTCAAAATGAAAGAAAATATGCTTTTAATAATATGAGGATTTACATACATTGGCACTTAAAACTTATATCCTTTAAATATTTAATGTCTAAACTTCACTAGTTACATAATATAACATCTCAATGACTTTCATTAATTAGTGACCTCCATGAAATTCTTATTGGTGAACAAAAAGAGTTCACAATGGAAATTAACTTGCTTGGAATAACATTAAGAAGACTAGCTACATGCAGACAACAAAAAAGACTAAAAAATCATGGTGAAATCTTATAGAAAACAAAATTGATGGAATCGATGGAATGTGGAACACAGATGCAAGAAAGTCACGATGAAATATCATTGAGAAAACATTGATGGGATCACTGCATATGATTATGATGAGACGTGAAAGTCAAGACGTGTTGAGTGACAAAACACATAAGAAAGTCATGATGTTAGGACTAATGAGATGTTATATGAGGACAAGGTCTTACTTGTTGGATTCAACAATGAAGTGAGGAGGATTTTAATTTTATTGTTATTTATAATTTTTGAGTGTTACGTGAGGAGTAATTGGGATTCAGAGTTGTCTATGAGCATACTACTTAGACTATAGAACTTGAGAAAAGCGATAGTACGTGTGCGTGAGCGAGTGACAGAGAGCAGTCTCAAGCTAATTTCTTATCCCTCTGTTCAAATGTTTTTACATCATATTTATACATATAGTAAATACCATTCACTATAGTACATGATTGACATGAATATATTATACAAAAATACTTTAAAATACAAGTCGTACCGTTGTTGTAACTAAATGAAATGCCAAACTGCGAGTAGGCTAGTTGCAAACTTAGTTCATAAATCGAGCAAAGGTATTTTACCAAGCGAGCTCTCAGTTTGCCCAAGGCAAACTAACAATTGTCATAACCACTACGCTTTGTTTTGTGAGCCCATACATGGATGAATATGACCCAAGTCTGTATACAAATCATCTAGCAGGTTAACGGGTCATGCTCGAGTTGCAAGATATTTGACTATACAATGTAAATAAATAGTAAAGTTTAAATGTANCACACGAGCGGAGTGGAGCGGAAGATTCTGTCAAATCGGGAGAGTTTCATTATGTGGGTTACGGGTGCGGGGGCAACACCCCGCGGTTTGGTACATGGGCAATTTAAGTAATCACATATTGTACTATAGGGTTATAAATATGTCATGTTTGTAACCCTAGGTGAGCCTCTGAGATTCTGAGATTCTGAATATTGTATTATGTACTCATTTCTGAATATTGTAAAGGAAGTCGTCTCTCTGCTCCTGAGAATGTAGGCATTTTTGTCGAACCTCGTAAATCTCTGAGTGTTCTTCTGGATTTGTATCGATTCTTTTTTTTTTTTTTGCTCTAATTTCTCAACAAGTGGTGTCAGAGTCTAGTTCGAGGCAGGGAAGAAAATTTTGGGCAACACAGGAACAAAGAAGATTTTCGCCGAGGAGTTTGACGGCTAGGGCTTCGAACGACCGAGGATTTCAGTGAATTCAGTAAGGGCTTCTGCGGTAGATCGGACCAGGAGGATTGTTCGTTTGGGGCGAGACTTTCAGCAGGAGTTTGCGATTTGGATCGGTGGCGTCCGTTTCAGCGAAGAAGTTTGTGTGTAGTTCGAACAGGCGAACTGAGGGTCGCAAAGTGTTCGACTTCTTCTGCGACAACAGGCCGAAGCTTGGATCGTGAAAGAAGAAAGATCGAGACGCAGGAGTTCGCGAGGTGCGAAAGACAGACAGAGGTGTTCGAGCAGCAGAGGAGCAGAATTGGAAGAAAGTCCGTGAGAAAAGAAAATTTAGCGCCGAGATATTCTGGAGATTTTCAGGACGCGGAAAAGGTGGAGTATATTGTTGCACTCAGAAAAGGAAAGTTGGAGGCTGCCCGATTGGAAGGAAATCAACATTCGCCCTTTTGTGATATTCAAAGACGCGGAATTGCATGACAGGTTCCAGAATTGCATGAGCATTTCTGAAAGGCGGAGCTTTTCTAAGAAGTAAAGTGGAGCTTTTCTGGAAGAAAAAAGAAGCTTTTCTGAAAAGTGCAGGCGGAGCTTTTCTGGAAGGAAATGGGAACTCTTATTGGAAGTTAAGAAAAGGATTTGTGGGAAAGTTTAAATAACGAAAATTTAATTAAGGAAAATTCTTTTTTCTTGTAAACTTAATTAAGGGAAATTCTTTTTTTTGGAAACTTAATTAACGAAAAATCTTTTTTCTTAGAAACTTAATTAAAGAAAACTCATTTTTCTTAGAACCTTAATTGAAAGCTTAATTAAGATAAATTCATTTTTTCTTGGAAACTTAATTAAGAAATCTTAATTAAAGAATTATTTAAAAGAGCCCAACCTACATTGGTGCAGAAGAAACTCCATGATGTATTTCTTCTAAGGAATTGGATATTCGGCAATGTAGAGATTTGTTAGGTATAACTCATAATACCAAAATTTAGAGTCTCTTGGAATGAAGAGATATCTCTTGGAATTGAAGAATTGTCTCTTGGAATTTAGTGGGTTGGAGGGATCAGCAAGAGCCAGCGGAAGCGTGGTGGCCTAACCCACATTGGTGCATAAAAAACTCCATGATATAATTCTCCTAAGGAGCTGGATATTCGCCAAGATGAAGATTTGTTAGGTATGACTCATATACCATAAATGGGACAGATGTTAGAGCGGAGCGGAGCCTACGAGTGAAGTGGAACCCACGAGTGGAGTGGAGCTGAAGGATCTGTCCAATCGAGGGAGTTTCATTATGTAGGTTGAGATTACGGGGGGCAACATCCCGTGGTTTGGTACATGGGTAATTTAAGTAATTACATATTGTGTTATATGGTTATCAATATGTGTTATTTGTAACCCTAGGTGAGCATTTGAAATTCTGATATTTTGAATCTTGTATTTTGTACTCTTTTCTAAATATTGTAAAGGAAATCGTCGCTCTGCTCTCGAGAATGTAGGCATATTTGTCGTAAATCTCTGTGTGTTCTTCTGGATTTGTGTCGATTCCTATTTTTCTTCGGCCAAATTTCTCAACATATATATAAAAGATAAAACTTTATTTCATTTGATGAATAAGAATTCAATAATTAATACAATTGAAAAAAAAGTAAGAAATCAATTGAAATGATAATAGAGAAAGAATTACCCAAAACTCGAGAAAGAATACAATAGCTAATGTAAATTTGAAAAAGTTAAAAAGAAAATAATGTCTGCTACTATGGAAACGATCCTCCAAGTGATTTAGTGGAATTTGTTATGTAAAAATATCAATGACTGAGTTTGACAATTCAAACTTAGAGAATAATTATTATTTATTAAATCATAAACGACAAGAAATTGGGTCATGTCGACTTAGCACTATGAACAATAAATTAAATGAAAATTTATTATATGCATAACATAATATGCATTGAGTAACAAATGAAAAGAAAATGAAACACATAAACCTTTCTTTCTCTAAGTCCTATTTATAATGGTCCGGACACAAAAATTCAAGAAAGTTCATTATTAGACAATAATGTTATTTAATTCATACATGTTAAAAAAAAGGTTCTCTTATCCTCGTATGTTATGCAACTTTGAAAGAACAAGAGAAATTGAGAACTTAATTTACACATAACAAATCTCAAGACAGATGAAAATTATAGGATAAATAAATTATCGATCGAATGAAGCTGTTGAAGACAGTTTTCGGGCTGGAAGTTATTTGATTTGATAATATATTGTTCAAATGCTATTTTAGTTCATTAAATGTTTTGAATATTATATTAAATGTTGTGATAACATGTGTGATAATGTAAATACAAAAGAGGGAATTTGTTTTGTTTTTTTTTTTTTTTATGCTACAAGTTTTCGATGGTTTTTCTCATCAGAACTGATGGAATTTGACCGTCGGAAAAGACCATTATCCCTATAGTGCACAATGCCTAGGCTTCGATCTTCCCTAAATAGCCGAAGGAAGAGATGAAGTTGCAAGGGAGGAAAAAGTAAAGTTTTTCGTAAAGTCTCGATTGGGATGGCAATGCAGGAAAAGATCATGTGACTTGTGTGATCAAGCTGGATGACAAAATGAAGGTATTCACGTGAAAAACAAAAAAAAAAAAATTATGAAATTTCTCACGGTTCGGGAGAGAAGATTTGATTCGGCTACTAGCACTATTTGATTCTTACATAAATGATCATTGATCATTCTATTTGTAGTGATGGGTGCATATGATCATGGTCACACTTTCTTTCCACTTTATCAACAATCAAGAGTCATTATACATTACCAAAAGTCTCTCTAAAAAATTATATCAATAGAGAAAATTATATCGGCTCTAAATATGAAAAAATTATGCCAATCAAATCACAAAAAAAATAATTTAAATGTTATTACTTTAGAGTAAATAAATCCTGAGGTGTTTATTAATGATATTCATCAACATTTATTATTATTGAGCTCTTTTTTTCTACTTGAGAAGGCATGGTTTTTATGTGGATTGATCTAAAAATTTTTATATCACATATTATTCTTTAACATAATGAGCATGTTTGATATGTCAATTACCCGCGAAGCTATTTCATTTGCCATTGTAGATGAGATCCACATAGCGGTGGGAGCCCATTAATTCACCCAATGCCTATTGTAGCTCGCAGAAGCCCACTTAGGAAGTTCGCAACGTAGCACTTTCGATTTGCCTATCAATTAGTTTGGGCCTTTGGCGTTACAAATTCAGCCCAGATGTTATTGATTTGTCCTATCTCGTTTCCTCTCGGGAGGCATTTGAACCATTCCGCTTCAATACGCAAAATATCATATTATAATTTTGCACCTTTATTTAAACTTAACCGCAATTACAATTGGTGCAAATTAACAAATTATACATTTGCCCACCTCTCATTAAGATATCAAGTCTTTATCATTGTGTCGATCAATCGTCCCATCACTAAATAAGATGGCTCATGATCGAGTTAATTGTATCTTCTAAGAGTGGGGGGTCGAAGATGAGAAAATTGGGGTTCAAGCATTAATCACTAATGCACATCATACATGGATAACAACTCGCTTTTATGATGTTAGTCATAAGAGACATTGAAGTTATTGTTGATGATTGACATCCACACTTTTTGTAACAATTTATTAGTATTGATGATGATGAGTGTTGTTATTTGTTAATGTTAATTGATGTCAATGTTAATATACATTGTTGGGCATGGCCATTGAAGTATAAGTGGTGATTGTGATCGACAACATTGTTGGCAATCGTACACCATAACATGATTGATAATAATAGTAATAAGAAGAAGAAGAAGTAGTAGTAGTAGTAGTAGAAGAAGAAGAAGAAGAAGGGGAATTTACATACATATTACAAAATTTTAATGTACTTATTTACATTTCTAATACCTAATACTAAATTTTTACATTTCTAACTCAATATCATCTTAAACCTATGTATATGAATATGTATTTTATCTTAAAAGTTTATAATAGTGAATTTTTTAAGGGCAGTTAAAAATTAGAGTCAATTACATACATAGCATTGAAAACATTGCTATGAACAAATGTAGCAACCCCTTCCATCCATTTCAAATAGCTCAAAACAATCATCTAGTTACTATATTTTGTAAATAACAATATTTTGGGTACTATGTATGTATTCATCATTAGAAATTATGAATGATATAAATGTAAATATGAAATTTAAGTGATAGATGTATCAATATATAACAGTATGTATGTAGTTGCCCCAAATAATAATAATAACCTTCTGTTATTATCTTCCATTTTGTTTTCAAATATCTTTAAATTTTAGGTATTTTCTCTTCGCATCAACACACGGTCAAGATATGCCAGAAAATTTCTCTTTGGATGCATGAGCTTGTTATTTTAGTATATTTATTTATTTTTCCACAGAATAAGAAAAGGATGCTTAAGAACTTCCGCCTGCTGCTCGCCACCTCCAAATTGTAAGACCGCAATTAACACACTTCACGAAACGTAGAGAAAATACCTAGAATGATACTGTATGTTCAAAATTGTATGTACAAAAATCTAGAATGATACTGTAAATAAAATTGGAAATACAAAATTTTAGAATGATACGTCGGAGCCCAAACGTAGAGAAAATACTTAAAAAAACTGTAAATAAATCTAGAATGATACAAAAATCTATTTAAATTGTTTTTTTAGTTATACGTTCATCATGCTTGAGATATTTTAAGATACATAAAATCTCCATTGTAAAAATAAAACATTTAAACACTCACATGCAAAAATCTTTTTCTTGTTCACTTTCACTCTGCATTCTTGAACTAACTAGATTCACAAGCTCAAATTTAAATTGCAATGGCTCTATGGGAAAAGTAGAATAGGATTCATTTCTATGATTTAGCAAATGATTGCTTAACTAAAAAGATTTTATAGCTAATTGTTCCACCATGAACACCTCCACACACCCCTGCCTTGCCAACACCCAATATTTCATGCAGCCAGACATAAATGCATGATTTAGACAACGTAAGGATCATAGACTATGATGAAAATGTTGGAAAACATTTGAAAGGGTAGAATTTAATTCATTTCAATAATGAATTTGAGTTTATGGTTTAAAATATGGGTTATTATCTTGTCATATTTCTTGCACCATCTAAGTCTGATATGGTGAAGTTTCAATGTGCTACGTAGCTATTGTTGATCATATGTGATGATTTATTGTAGATACATTGTCCTATATATATTTTTATAAGGCAGATTATTAGTGACAAAATTTAAGTGTTTAATCAGGTACATATGATTTCTATGTGACTTATATTGCTTCAACTTTGTAAAAAGGGATTGGAAGGATTAATAGAAAATTGATGAGTTAGTTCACCTAAACTTATTAAGATGATTATTTGCATTTCTATGCAGTACTAAAATTATCTCCTTTGGACCATTGCATATGTGTGCTTGATTATTAAAAATTATTTTCACATAATAGTTTTATAAATTATTATGGTTTGACTTATGCTCAATGTTATTATTCTTCATTTTTTGGTACTGCCACATAACTACATAAATGTTAAGCCCATTTTTTAATTCAGTTATTTCTACTTCTTTTAAGGAGATTTTCATATAATTTTAAGTAATATAAACAATATAAAAAGAATTTGTTAGCTATGCAATTACAAATATCCTTTAGTTGAACTAGTAATTGGGCCCTAATCAACTTTAAAGAGACCACATGAAAGAAAAAACTATTTCCCACAAATGAGTTCTTTCAAAATGAAAGTAAATATGCTTTTAATAATATGAAGATTTACATACATAGGCACTTAAACTTATATCCTTTAAATATTTAATGTCTAAACTTCAATAGTTACATAATATAACATCTCACTAACTTTCATTAATTAGTGACCTCCATGAAATTCTTATTGGTCAACAAAAAAGGTTCACAATGGAAATTAACTTGCTTGGAATAACATTAAGAAGACTAGCTACATGCGGACAACAAAGAAGACTAAAAAATCATGGTGAAATCTTATAGAAAACAAAATTGATGGAATCAATGGAATGTGGAACACAGATGCAAGAAAGTCACGATGAAATATCATTGAGAAAATGTTGATGGGATCAATGCATATGATTATGATGAGACGTGAAAGTCAAGAAGTGTTAGAGTGACAAAACACATAAGAAAGCCATGATGTATATGAGGATAAGGTCTTACTTGTTGGATTCAACAATGAAGTGAGGAGGATTTTAATTTTCTGGTTACTTATAATTTTTGAGTGTTACGTGAGGAGTAATTGGGATTCAGAGTTGTCTATGAGCATACTACTTAGACTATAGAACTTGAGAAAAGAGATAGTACGTGTGTGTGAGCGAGAGACAGAGAGCAGTCTCAAGCTAATTTCTTATCCATTTGTTCAAATGTTCTTACATCCTATTTATACATATAGTACATACCATTCACTATAGTAAATGATTGACATGAATATATTATACAAAAATACTTTAAAATACAAGCGTAGTTGTAACTAAATGAAATGCCAAACTGTGAGTAGGCTAGTTGCAAACTTAGTTCATAAATCGAACAAAGGTATTTACCAAGCGAGCTCCTAACAATTGTCATAACCACTACGCTTTGTTTTGTGAGCTCATACATGGATGAATATGACCCAAGTCTGTATACAAATCATCTAGCGGGTTAATGGGTCATGCTCGAGTTGCAAGATATTTGACTATACAATGTAAATAAATAGTAAAGTTTAAATGTACATATATAAATATACAAATAAGTTAATTGTGAATGCTATACTATATATCCTTCCCATATGGCTTTCCCTTCCACGTACGAATCAGTCACGAGACGCCCAAATTTCTGTAAGGGAAAGATGAGACAAAAGAACTCAGCTCATCAATAGGGCCCTTCACCATTTGTCTTTCTATTTAATCTTCTCCTTCTAAAGTGTCACGGGCATTAAAAAAAAAAGGATAATTACGTACAGATGTTCTAAAATGTAGATATTTACAAATTAATCATCCAGATGTTTTTTTGAACTAGCAAAACAATTTATTTACGCATATGCCATTATCAAACTATTGAGATTTTTTATCAAAATGAAAATTTGGCATGTAATTGCGGCTTGAAATATATCTTTTTATGCATGAATAAAGTGAAATATAAATGTAAAAACTGAAGTTAAGATGTTAGATATGTAAATAAATAAGAATTAGGTGAGGTGTGTAAATCTTTAATACTTTTTAAAATTTGTTTAGCTTATGCCCACTTAGATTTTCTAATAATATATAATATAAAAAAAAAATAAATAAATAAGTAATGAACAAAGCCAAAATATGTATAAATAGATCTCACGGGTGCACTTGCAGAGATTCACAATGTGACCCGATACAAAGCCCAAATGACAATAAAATAAAGGGACATTTACACACATACACCCCAATTCTTATATATTTACTTATCATCTAAATTATTATTATTTTTTTACTTTTATACAGCACAAATATTTCATATCACAAATAATATCAGTATTTTAACTTATAAAAGTGAAATACATCTTTTTATGCATAGATAATGTGATGTGTATGTAAAAATTGATGTTTTGGTGTTAGATATGTAAATACTTAAAAATTAAGCGACATGTGTGTATATCTTCTTAAAATAAAATAGAATAAAAATAGAGATATTTGATACTATGGCATGTCATAATCTTTAGAAATTAGTATATATATATATATATATATATATATATCTATANTCTTTTTATGCATAGATAATGTGATGTGTATGTAAAAATTGAAGTTTTGGTGTTAGATATGTAAACACATAAGAATTTAGTGGCATGTGTGTATATCTTCTTAAAATAAAATAGAATAAAAATAAAAATATTTGATACTATGGCATGTCATAATCTTTAGAAATTAGTGTATATATATATATATATATATATATATATTCGAAATTATTAAAATTAGTAGCTTTATTTTTAAAATTTAATAATTTACTTTATATGGAAGGAATGAACGATAGAAAAATAAATTTACAAGACAAAAAATAAACCAAACTATCCTATAAAAATTATAAATAAAACCCACAAAGAATCAAACCTTATATATTTCCAAGCCCTCTTCTTCCTTCTCCACTCATCACCTAGCTCCCACTCCCTCTTCCCATTATCCATGTCATCCATCTCCAACTCTCTCCTCCTCCTCCTCCTCCTCCTCCCCCTCCCCTCTTCCAACCCCTTTTCCTCTTCCAACCCCACCACTCTCATCGAGTCAACCTGCAACTCTACCTCCTACCACGACTTCTGCCTCGCTGCCATCTCCTCTACCAACCCTGAAACCTCCCCCACCGCCGACATTCGGGACCTTTCAACAATCTTCCTCTCCTTAGCTCTATCCAACGCCACCAACTCCTCCACCTACGCCGCCACCCTCTCCAACTCTGCCGCAACAGACGACTGTGTCCGCCCTCTTTTCCGCACTTGCTCGCTCAAATACACAGCCGCCGGCGAAGCCCTCCGTTGGGCCTTACAGGAGCTCTCCAAAGAGTCTTATGACTACGCGTTCGTTCATNCTGCCATCTCCTCTACCAACCCTGAAACCTCCCCCACCGCCGACATTCGCGACCTTTCAACAATCTTCCTTTCCTTAGCTCTATCCAACGCCACCAACTCCTCCACCTACGCCGCCACCCTCTCCAACTCTGCCGCAACAGACGACTTTGTCCGCCCTCTTTTCCGCACTTGCTCGCTCAAATACACTGCCGCCGGCGAAGCCCTCCGTTGGGCCTTACAGGAGCTCTCCAAAGAGTCTTATGACTACGCGTTCGTTCATGCCAGTGCGGCGGCCGAGTACCCGATTGCTTGCCGGATGCTCTTCGCGCTGCAGAGGAAGAAGCCCGCGGCTTCGTACCCGGAGGAACTTGGCCGGAGGGAGGAGGAGCTCAGGCGGCTGTGTGCTGTGGCTGTGGAGATCATTTCGCTTCTTGGTTGAGTTTTGTGGAATGGTGAATGGAATTTAAGTATGAATGAGAATAAAAGCCTCCGACTCGTGCAAAATTATTGTGTAGGAGGAATTGAGAGGGAAGGAAGAGGTGTTTCTATTTGACTCATTTAAGGAATCATGGAATTTTTTTCAGAAATGTGATGTTAAGTGAAAGGAATAGTTCTAAACTTTTTGTTTCTTTCTTTGAAGAAAATATTACAGAAGAAAAAAATCAACTAATAAGGCCTAAATCCCTTTCAAAGAAGAAGAAAATTCTCCTGAAATAATGCTTTTAATGTATAGGGGTACATAACAGTGCATAAGACACTGTTATATCGAACATCAACCATCGAATAGTCCCTACAACCTATAGACAACACAAGTGGTACTGATGAAAAGCATGCAAATATTTCCTAAGTAGATAACTTGAGTTTTAGGTTTTATAGCTTATGTTCAGTGCCAAGAAATTCGTGCAGATTTTTAAGGATTTTTACGTTTTGATTTTATTCAAAACAACATAAAAATAATGTAGCTTACACTATGTTTTCATCTTGCAAACTCATTATTATTAGAGCAGAATGGCGAAGAAAAAATATGCACAAAAAACACAGGGGATTTGCATTCCGGTGCAGGCCATCGACATTCCATTTTGTGTGTGATGAGTTCACACCATATATTTCTGAAGATGCCACATCAATTTTGAGGAATTTAGACAGAGCACTTCACAAGGGGCCCACAAACACTCTACTTGCATGATATCAGTGCTCCTCTTCTTCAAGGAAGGTCTGATGATGTAAATAGAATAAGTTTGGAACAAGATACCAATGCTCCTCTTCTTGAAGAAAGGTTGACTGAGAGTCTAACATTTGCAACTTTGAAGACAGAAGGTCCAACTTTAAAGGGAATATACAATTTGTTAAAGGCTCTAGAGGAGAATGTGGAATCACTTACTAGCGGGATCTACTTGGCTAAGAAAACATTAATATCATTAGAACTCTTTGTTAGCTCGGTTTAATAAACTTGCTGAGACACATGAATCTCCAAAGCTTACTGAAGCTCAAATTGTAGAGGATGTTTAGAAAAAGGATTAAGATGGTTATGACCATGGAACTTGTTGTGAAATTAACGGAATAAAAACAGGAATCAACACAAACTAGAAGAAGAACACAGAGATTTAACGAGGNTTAAAGTGTCACGGGCATTAAAAAAAGAAAGGATAATTACGTACAGATATTCCAAAATGTAGATATTTATAAATTAACCATCCAGATGATTTTTTGAACTAGCAAAACAATTTATTTACGCATATGCCATTGTCACTATTGAGATTTTTGATCAAAATGAAAAATATGAGTTGGGGTCTTACCATGAATTTTGACATTTGAGTAAGAATTTGAAATATGGATGAAAGATGGTGGTTGATTTGTAAATAGCAAATTTCAGGCGATGTGCATGTAATTGCAGCTTGAAATATATCTTTTTATGCATGAATAAAGTGAAATATAAATGTAAAAACTGAAGTTTAGATGTTAGATATGTAAATAAATAAGAATTAGGTGACCTGTGTAAATCTTTAATACTTTTTAAAATTTGTTTAGCTCTTGTCAACTCCCAAAAGAACACTTATGGGTGGTGGGCAGCCCAGGACTTAAATACTGTTTTTTGGCACTACACCTAGCCGATGTGGGACTATTTGTCTGTGACATTCTCCTCCACCCAATCACGTGACGCCCTCGTCATGGACCGGCTCCACCGTGGGCCCCACTTGACCATGGAGAGTTCACACACCTGGCAGACAGTAATCCGCTTTAAAATTTGTTTAGCTTATTGTCACCTCCCAAAAGAGCCCTTAAGGGTGGTGGGCAGCTCAGGACTTAAATACTGTTTTTTGGCCCTACGCCTAGCCGATGTGGGACTATTTGTCCGTGACTTTCTCCTCCACCCAATCACGTGACACCCTCGTCACGGATCGGCTACACCGAGAGTCCCACTGGACCATGGAGAGTCCACACACCTGACAGGCAGTAATCTGCTCTGATACCACTTGTCACCTCCCAAAAAAGCCCTTTAGGGTGGTGGGCAGCCCAGGACTTAAATACTGTTTTTCGGCCCTACACCTAGCCGATGTGGGACTATTTGTCCGTGACATTATGCCCACTTAGATTTTCTATTAATATATAATATCAAAAAAATAAATAAATAAGTCTAAAGTAATGAACAAAGCCAAAATATGTATAAATAGATCTCACGGGTGCACTTGCAGAGATTCACAATGTGACCCGATACAAAGCCCAAATGACAATAAAATAAAGGGACATTTACACACATACACCCCAATTCTTATATATTTACTTATCATCTAAATTATTATTATTTTTTTACTTTTACACAGCCCAAATATTTCATATCACAAATAATATCACTATTTTAACTTATAAACGTGAAATACATCTTTTTATGCATAGATAATGTGATGTGTATGTAAAAATTGAAGTTTTGGTGTTAGATATGTAAACACATAAGAATTTAGTGGCATGTGTGTATATCTTCTTAAAATAAAATAGAATAAAAATAAAAATATTTGATACTATGGCATGTCATAATCTTTAGAAATTAGTATATATATATATATATATATATATATA
>JXCR01029148.1:42696-78587 GCA_002079205.1 Phalaenopsis hybrid cultivar
GAGGTTCGGCAAAGAATTGCCTACGTCCTCGAGAGCGAGCGGCGGTTTTACTATTTCAGAGGAGTTCAAATACATCCCATAGGGTTACACATATAAATAGACATATACAAACCCTCTAATAAAATTACAATCACGCCCTCGCTCCTCCCAACCCCCTTTATTCCAAGAGACACTCCTTTTCACCAGGAGACACACCTCTTCAAAAGAAACTCCAACTCCCTAGATATGAGCCATATCTAACAGAACTTCTAAGCCTTGTTCTTTAGTAGAGCTAGTAGAGTCAGTACAACAATCACATTCAGAGAGCAACCCTCCCACTAATGAGATAGTTTCAAAAAGGTCAAGATCAATAGCCAAGATAGTTTGTCACATATTATATCACTCAAGATCACATGCTGGAGTGAAAACCAATGATAGGAGCATAGCCCGAGATGTAAAAAAGAGAACTACAAGGAAAAATATGGTGATTAAAAGCCCATTTGCTCCACTTTATAAAAAAAGAAAACAAGAAGGCAATGATCGTTGACCTCATTTTTCATGAGCTCTCTAGGGCATAGGATATACCCATAAAACTTCTCTACTGACTCTCATTGAAAACTAGCATTTGGGCCGACACAATTTAGAAATTCGAATCACTTCTTGAATTTTTTTAGTCTCATGTGTGTGGTTTCAAATTCTCAACACTTAGTTGAGTCGATTGGAATCAACATCTTGAAACTTAAGTTGAGTTTCCATAAGTATTGAAAATGCTTTAGGAGACTTTTTGGACTTAGGGGTTTCCATTCTTTGAAACAACACACACAAATACCATAGTTTACACAACACACACACAAGCACCACACACATCAATACACACATACACCAAAATTCACACACCACATACACATTCACACTAACATATACCCCACATTAAATCAAAATTAAAACCAATTTAAAAAAAATCATTCATGAACCAAAATTCAAAGAAAACAAAATTTGATGATTTTTGGATCGAAGCTTGCAAACCTTCAGCGCATGTTGAAAGGCAAGTTGACGAGGCCGCTCTGCCTGACTTTGCCTCTCGCGGCTAAGGTCGGTCGGCATTTAGCTTGTCAGAACACTTTGATCGAATCAACAAATTTTATTAGCCACGTTGCGCACGAATCAAACTTAAATTGACCCCATCATCAACAATTATGTCCAAGCTTCCCTGAATGACGAAACAAACCACACAAGCGCATTCAAAACGTCGATTTTACGCATAGAGGACACCCATATTGATATAGTTCCGAGTGTGAACGAATTGCACGTAAATTGATGAATTTAAATGAAATAATAATAAAACAACAAAAAATTAAAATAATAATAGTAATAAATCACTATATAAACACCTTCCCTTACCAATTGAGTTGTGTTTATGTGCTTCAACATACAAAGGTTTATATTATTCTTATATAAATTCTCACAATAATATAATATATACTCACATGTATATATATATAAAACAAAAAGAACAAGGCTTTGGATCTTGATCATTTCGGTCGAAAAAGTAATGTTACCCGAAAAGAGGGAGCAACTAATAGATCTTTAGCGAATCTCCATCATCCGACATGAATCTCGAGGCATAACATAGATTTCGATGTGTTTTTTTAAGCAAGAAATATTTAAACGCAGATAAAAAATCATATAGTACTCCAATTTCAGCATACTTACAGTCAAACTGACCGGCTCGACAAAGAGGAACCCAATGATACCAAAATTAGTCTAATCCAAAAAAAATCAAGCTTAGATCAAGTCATTAAACCACTCTTGGATGTTTTTCGAACATATTTAGAAAGTTAAACTAATGTTGAATGTAGCGAGTCTATAATCAAATCGAGCATCTCGACAAGACAAATCCAACGAGCTCAAGATTGCTCAATCCTAATATCACTCAAGCACTCAAATGTCTATCAAACACCGTCTGATAATAAGGAATCCCTTTGAGCTGTCCGATCAAAGCGACTCATTCTCCTGCATTCATTGCATCCAAAACACCAGAAATAGAGCCCCACCCCTCTCATGTGAGAGGAGCTGGAGGCTTTAAAAAGAACATGAAGCTTTAATAAGGAGTTGAAGTCCATCACCACTCCTGTCACCTTAGATCACGACTTACTGTCGTCAACCACCTTCGACCGCCGTCAATTACTGTCGACCACTTCTGACCACCGGTGTCGACCACCACTTACAGGCTTCCATCGAACGACATCAGCTGCCACCTATTTTTTACAACAATTTTATTCGTGCACCGGAGTTGTAACTCCAATGAGTATTTAATCATTTCCCGCCTATGGGACGAGAGACCATACATGTAATATCTAGTCTAAAGTTGATTTCTTCAGTTGGGCTAGGCTCCTTGGTTTTTCTCTTTACTGGTTTTTCATGTAAAAACTTCTGGTGTCACTATGATTCCGAATTACTATTTATTTGCAACATTATAATAATGTCTTTGATGATATTTTTCACTTATGTTTCCTTATTTTACAAAGGAACCAAAACTTGATCATAGAGAAAATAAGAATTTAACTTTTTAATATATATATGTATTGAGATATTACGCAAGTATACATATTGTTATCAANCTTCCCTTAGCAGCTTCGGGCTTGTGGTAAAAAATTTTAATTTTTTATCCTGCGCAGGAATCGAACCCGTTGCTTGAAAAAAAACCCTACCAATTGAGTTGTGCTTATGTGCTTCAACATACAAAGGTTTATATTATTCTTATATAAATTCTCACAATAATATAATATATTCTCACATGTATATATATACAAAACAAAAAGCACAAGGCTTTAGATCTTGATAATTTCGGTAAAAAAAGTAATGTCACCCGAAAGAGGGGGCAACTAATAGATCTCTAGTGAATCTCCATCATCCGACATGAATCTCGAGGCAAGACATAGATTTCGATGTGTTTTTTTGAGCAAGAAATATTTAAACGTCAATAAAAAATCATATGTACTAGCAAACTTACAGCAAACTGACCGGCTTGACTAGAGGAACCCAATGATACCAAAATTAGTCTAATCCAAGAAAAATCAAACTTAGATCAAGTCATTAAGCCACTCTTGGAAGTTTTTCGAATATATTTAGAAAGTTAAACTAATGTTGAATGTAGCGAGATTATAATTAAATCGAGCATCTCGACAAGACGAATCCAATGAGCTCAAGATTGTCAATCCTAATATCATTCAAGCACTCAAATGTTTATCAAACACCGTCTGATTTTAAGGAATCCCTCTGGGCTGTCTGATCAAAGTAACTCATTCTCCTGCATTCATTGCATCCATAACACTATAAATAGAGCCCCACCCCTCTCATGTGAGGGGAGCTGGACGCTTGAGAAAGAACATGAAGCTTTGATAAGGAGCTGAGCCCATCACCACTCCTGTCGCCTTAGATCACCACTTACTGTCATCGATCACCTTTGACCGCCATCGATTACTGTCGACCACCTCTGACCACCGGTGTCGATCACCACTTGCAGGCTTCCATCGAACGACATCAGCTGCCACCTATTTTTTACAACAAGTTTATTCGTGCACTGGTGTTGTAACTCCAATGAGTGTTTAATCATTTCCCGCCTATTACACCATTCCAAGATTATTTATCTATCTATTTGCACTAAATCATATGAATTACATTCTGATTTATACAACCTCATGTGATTCTTTCTAATTGTTAACTGAGACAATACCAGTCCAATTCTTACATGTTTTCAAAACAATTTTTAACATCTAGAAAGACCAAATCAAGAAGTAAATGAAATGCATGGACTTAAATCATCACAACTTCTTCTAACTTTAAAGATTAATACTCTCTACAACTTCCATTCAATACTTTAATTACTTATCATTTTAAGGAGAAAGATAAAGAAAACTACTCATAATTCATGTAGAAAACAAAACCACACTTTAGTTTAAAAGTAGAAATCATTGTCAAACCAACAACAAGTCTCGATTAAAATCAAAAGTTGTTTAAAAATAAAAGATAAAATTATCTCAAATCCTCCACAAAACTCTTGAAGTTTCTTTGAATCTTTTCTCTTTTACAATACTCTTACTCTCAAAATAAAACTAAAAACAAAAAGGATAAAGTAAATTTGTGGTGCCCGAAAACCTCTCCAAAACTATCTCTAAATCTTCTCAGAATTCCCCATTTCTAACACTTTTCAAGACTTTCAGGCACAATTAAAAAAGTTTCAACTTCCTTCTTTTATAGATCTCTAAGAGGTGCCTTGGTAACTCTTTAAAATGTGTCCAAATTTGATGTATTTTCCAAATGATGCATCCTTTCACAAGTCTTCTAACCATATTTTCATTTTTATGGGTCATAACCACCCTCTTTAGCTAATAAGTGTCTCAAATGTCCATTCAAAATTCAACAAAATGAAGTAAACTGTCACATAACTGTCTCTGACGCTTAAGCGCGAGGCCTCTGGCTTTTAGGCACGGTCTTCTTTGTTTCATCGGCGCTTAAGAGTCGGATCTGACGCTTCAGCGCTAAAACACTTTTGCATCATTTTACATTTTTGTTCCAAATTTGATTTTTTTTCACTCATTTTAGCATTTTTCACATTTTTACTTGTACATGACAGAAAAACACACAAATATCTTCCATTAAAGCGCAATATCTCAAAAAATAGGTAAAAAAATGTGTGTAAAAATACTATATATTTTAGATATATCACACTACTGATTGTTTTTTTATATATAAGTATGTGTTGAATTCTCGTGCAATGCTAAGACGATAATTCATTACTCTATCGCCGTGAATTTTCTAGCACAACAAAAATTATAACCAAAGTTGACCCACCTTCAACCCAATTGACCTAAATTTATTTTGTAACCAGTTTAATGTATATAAGACATAATAGTGTTTTGAGTTAAATTCAAAATGATGGGTGTAAACAAGTCGGGTCGAGTTAAGCTCAAGCTTAAGCTTGATCAATTAATCAAGTTCGAGCTCAAGCTCGAGCTTGAGCCAATTCACAAGCCGCTTGTTTATTATAAAATAGAAAAAATAATATTAGCTAAAGCTAGTGCTTAATTAAAATAACAAAAAGAAGAAGCAACTAAGAGATAAACAATAAAAAATGTACTTAGTATAAAACATTAAATATCACTTTTACAATATTTTTAATAGTTTAAGGATAAAGTTTTGAAATTTAATATATTTTAAGTATATTTTAAAGCCAGCTTACGAGCCAATGAGTCGAGTTGGGACTTGCTAGCTTAAGCTTGGCTTGTTAGCTCATCCTACACAGTTCACAAGCCACTTATCGAGCCGAGCTCCCGGGTCCGGCTTGAGTCACTTGCACCCACTCTAAGTTTTCTTTTCTTTGCTTTGACTTCAACTTAATGCAAAATTAAAAGGACTAATCCTAAGCAAATGGAGTTTTCATGGGCAGCAGTAGAGCAAAAATGAAAGCATGATTTTAATTTTTTTAAAATTATAAATTTTCCATTGATATTAATCATACGCACGGATAGGTTTCTTTACATTAATTTTCTTATAAATTGGAAACAATGGTGTTTAAGTTCAGAAGAAGGGCAAAATTTTGGCTATTCAAGCAAGGTATTTAATATTAAATTAAAATAATTTATAATATTGGATATTATTTTTCCCTAAATTTTAGGAGATTTTAATTTATTTTCTAAGTTAGTCATTTTTTGTTTAATTATGTAGACCAATAAAATTTTCCAATTATATTTTTGTATTGCATTTTTATTAAATGGAAAAGAATGCCATGAATGCTCGTAATATCTTAAATAATTTTTATTTTTATTTCTATTTATTTATTTATTTATTATTGATGCGAGCCAGAAAATATGCGACGGTAGAGCAATGGATTATCGTCTTAGTGTTGCACGAGAATTCATCAGACACAAATAACATAAGAGAAGTAAACAGGATGAGACACCTAAACTTTTTACGTAGAAAACCCTTGAAAGAGGGAAAAACCACGGGGCCTAGCCCAGTTGAAATAATTCACTATGAATGATGAATACACGTCAATTTTTCTCGTAAATTAGGGAAGATAGAATCACAAAGTTGTATAACTATAATCTGGCTGTAGTTCTTGGTGACAACAGGTTGCAAGGGTCATTGTTGATTGTTGTAGAAGTAGTAGTTTATCCTGTGTGTTGTAGATGGTTCCTCCAGAAGTGTTGATTGGCCAAAGAAATTGTAGTAAATAGTTACGAGAGTTGTGAACCACATAAACCGTAGTGGAGAGTATGAATGACGTCCGTAGACCGTCAGGGCCCGAGTTGAGAGCTACTCGAGCTGTGAACCACGTAGGTTGTTATTGACACATGAACCGTAGTGATGAGATCATGTCCCACGATGATGACTGAAGGTGTCGATTGGTGGTGATCGACGATGATTGGTGATGATCGACAGTGGATGACGGCGATCGACGAGTGTCGACGACGGCCTGGCGGTTCGAGTATAAACTTGTCATATTCGACAATCATTTGATCTTCCAAATGTGTCTGGAAATCATAGTGTGGTTCAACGACTTGATTTGGGCTTGATTTGACTCGGATTGTGCTAGTTTTCATATCATTAGGTCCGTCTCATCAAGCCGGTCAGTTTGAACATAAGTTTGTTGAAATCGGAGCTCTTGGTGACTTTTTATCAAAATTTGAATGTTTCCTGCTTAAAATATCGTCTCGAGATTCGTATCATGCCTCAAAATTCATGCAGGATGATAAAAGTTTGTTGGCGGCGTATCAATTATTATTATTATTTTATTTTTTAGCATTAACAGCAGCACTGTATCTAGGAACTTATTTTTGCTAGATGTAAATTAAAATTTATGAGAAATTTTCAATTATTTTTCTATCAGTTAACCGTATAAAATATTTTTTCTTTCCTTTTAAGTTGGAACAATCACTCATTTTTGAACTACTCTTCCCTTTGCTTGCAACATTATTTAAAAAAATATGTATGTTTTTTTTATTTATGAACTATTCTTTCTTTGGCTTGCAACATTATTGTAAGAAAGCATATTATATATTTTTTAATTTAATTTATATATTATTTTATTATATATCATACTTATAAAAAAGCAATGAATAAATTTCAAATTATTTTATTTGATTCATTTAACTTTTGAATTTAAAAAAATATTCAAATCTTAATTAATAAGCATACTTCAATTATCTTTAAATTACTTGGATTAATACTTTGAAATTTATTGAGTTACTTATTTATTAAGATTTATAAAACTATTTTAATAATTTGTTAGAAGAAAATTAAGCTTACATTCCAATTTTTGGATTGTTAACTAGAATTATATGAATAATCAAGTACAAATCAAGTTTAAATTTTATTTTAAAAATGAAGTACTCGATTTAATTTTTAACTTATTCATGAACTTATGATTTGATCAAATCAAGTCATATCCATGACATACTTCAACATCTATGTAGTGCATATAAAGGGCGCTTTGAGTGTGGCTAAATCATTATTGCAACATAGCTAGATAAGAGTGGGCTCATCCTCCTACATCACTTAGTTAATATTGCCAATTAAATTGGTTACCATGTTGATGGGGGATCATCTACGAATATATGCTTTTGGGTAATTAAAGAATTATTTGCATGATTTGTTATAAGACAAGGAACCCCTTAATTAAAATATAAGGATAAAAGCTAGCAGTTGGTGCAACTAAGGGATTATAAAACAAATTTGATAAAGAAAGTTCTCTTGTTATTTATATAGATTTTAAATTTTCAAAAATACTAATTGTTGAAAAACAAAAGTACTATATTGGAAGATATAAAATATCAGTGTATGTTATATTCTTCCATGTATTCAAACGAAAGGGCTTACTGTCCCATGAAAGATCATGCATAATGGTCTTTTAGTAGCCCCAAAGGCATATATTCATAAGCAAGCAGGTTTGATCCCACTTACATAGTAATATATTAAATTGACAATATTGATTCGGGTGACGTAGGAGGCTAAACTTATGAACCTCGACTAAAAGTTATTTATTCCCCAAAAGTTCATTTACATCTAGTTATTTCATAAAAATAATCTAACTTTTCTTAATATATGTAATATAAACACAACTAATACTAGCTTCACCTAATAAGTATTAAGGTTTAAAGTTTAAGTATAGACAATAATTTCATAAAAATTAAATGCCTGCTTCATAGCATATATATTTTTTTTTATGGTAAGAATTGTTTCCTTCTTGGACAAGATTTTAGAGGAAATATTGATTATTGTTTAGTGTTTCAATTGTATGTATTTAATTGCATTTTAAATGTGTAAATATTTACTAAATAGAAGCAAACTATATTTGAGGTTTATCAGAGCTTTAAATACAACTTAATCATCATATTTGTGGCGTATGTATTTTGCATAGGAGTATTCCTCATTCAAATTCTTGCATCCCATTGTCTCCTACAAATAATAGNAAGTGTTTCAATTGTATGTATTTAATTGCATTTTAAATGTGTAAATACTTACTAAACAGAAGCAAATTATTTTTGAGGTTTATCAGAGCTTTAAATACAACTTAATCATCATATTTATGGCGTATGTATTTTGCATAGGAGTATTCCTCATTCAAATTCTTGCATCCCATTGTCTCCTACAAATAATAGTCGTCTGCTTACTGATACAAATAGATAAAGTATATGCTTGTTTGCAAGAAAAAAAAATAAAAAGCAAAATCATTTTACAACCTTTCTACTTCTAAACCAAATGAAGGCATGCGCCCCTCAAGTTATTCTCTATAGTATATCTCCTCCTAGCTCTTCACATAACTTATTGTCAAAAAGCAAATTCATAAAAAAATTAAATGTACATGTCAAAACATGTATATTATATATATATATATATATAAAGAATTTTTTTCCTTATGTACTAGAGAATAAATGAGGTTTTGATTATTGACAAGTGTTTGATGGCATTTTGAATGCATAGATGATTATTCAAATTAGAAATAATTTAAATATTTGTGGCTTGTTGAAGTTTTAAACATAACTTTATTATCATAGCTTTGGCTCATCTATACAGCATTGGAGTTTTTCTTATTCATTATTTTACATATCAATATTTCAAAAAATAGTGAGTTGCTTTACAAGTCATATAAAAAAATTGTTTTTTATGGAAATATATCTCCTAAGGTATGTTTGGTTGCAAAATAATAATAATAATACTATAACATACTTAAAATCAAACCAAATGAAAGCAAACACTTCTCCCATTCCATTATGCAGTAGCTCTCCATTTAGCTTTTCATATAGTTGAAAATTAACTTCAAACTTCAAGATTCCAACTCATATAAAATAGAAAAAACATTCCAACATATAAGCCCAATTTATCACCACATAGTTAAATAGGAAAAAGTAGTAATAACAAATCCAAACTTTCATTAAAAAAACATCTAAATTGAAAAAAAAAAAATCACTCATTTGAAAATAATGTTCTCATTTCACGTTAGAAACCATAAGAAAATACATATTACTCATTGATTTATAATGTTAGCACAAAGATGCCTATATTAAAGTAAAGCNAAATTTTTTATGGAAATATATCTCCTAAGGTATGTTTGGTTGCAAAATAATAATATTAATACTATAACATACTTAAAATCAAACCAAATGAATGCAAACACTTCTCCCATTCCTTTATGTAGCAGCTCTCCATTTAGCTTTTCACATAGTTGAAAATTAACTTCAAACTTCAAGATTCCAACTCATATAAAATAGAAAAAACATTCCAACAGATAAANCCAAAAATGAAAGCAGAATTTTAATATTTTTAAAATTATAAATTTTCCATTGATATTAATCATACGCGCGGATAGGTTTTTTTACATTAATTTTTTTATAAATTGGAAACAATAGTGTTTTAAGTTCAGAAGTTGGGCAAAATTTTGGCTATTCAAGCAAGGTATTTAATATTAAATTAAAATAAATTATAATATTGGATATTATTTTTCCCTAAATTTTAGGAGATTTTAATTTATTTTCTAAGTTAGTCATTTTTGTTTAATTATGTAGACCAATAAAATTTTCCAATTATATTTTTGTATTGTATGTTTATTAAATGTAAAAGAATGCCCTGAATGCCCGTAATATCTTGAAAATTTTAGTTTGAGAAAAATATCTTAAATAATTTTTATTTTTATTTATTTATTATTGATGCGAGACAAAAAATACGCGGCGGTAGAGCAATGAATTATCGTCTTAGCGTTGCACGAGAATTCAACACACACAGATAACAGAAGAGAAGTAAGCAAGAGAAGACCTCAACTTTTTAGGTAGAAAACCCTTGAAAGAGGGAATAACCATGGGGCCTAGCCAGTTGAAATAATCTACTATGAATGATGAGTACATATGTCAATTCATCCCCTAAATTAGGGAAGATGGAATCAAAAAGTTGTAGAACTATAATCTGGCTGTAGTTCTTGGTAACAGCAGGTTGCAAGGGTCATTATTGATTATTGTGGAGATAGTAGTATATCGCGAGTGTTGTAGATAGTTGCTCCAGAAGTGTTGATTGNACAATTTTCATTTACCATAAAAAATTTAAAATTTGAGTTTAAACTACAAATCTTTGATTCTTCTATTTGCATGACATTAGTAAATTCCATAAAATATTTTTTATATAGAAATTTTAATAAATTTCCATATTATTTTTTTATTTTTTATATAGTATGGAAATTTTTATATATATTTCTTTATTTAAGGGCATTAAATTGGATGCACTTGTTTAAAGTAAGAAAACTTTCATTTTATTTAGGGCAATTAATCAATTAATTATCTTAGATGTAAATACATAAGAATTGAGTGGTATGCATGTAAATAAAAATGTTCCTATCTGAACGGCTTCTGTTCTATTGTGTCTTACAGCGGTGGCCGGCGATGGCTTCATGGCCCGTGACCTCACATTCCAGAACACGGCCGGACCGGCCGCCCATCAAGCCGTTGCCTTTCGATCAGACGCTGACTTCACCATCCTCGACACGGTAGAATTCTCCGGCCATCAAGACACCCTCTATTCCCATTCCCTCCGCCAGTACTACAAATCATGCGTAATCTCCGGCACCGTTGACTTCATTTTCGGCAACTCCGCCACTGTATTCGACGACTGCCTCATCATCATCATGACCCGCCAATTCAATCCGTTGAAGGGCGAGTCCGACACCATCACCGCCCACGGCCGAACCGACCCGGCCCAACCCACCGGCTTCGTCTTCCACAACTGTCGATTGAACGCTTCGGAAGAGTACTGGAATCTGTACAGGAGCAATCCTTCGCTGCACAGGGTGTATCTTGGCCGGCCATGGAAGGAGTATTCAAGGACGGTGTTCATTGGGTGTTATATGGAGGAGTTTTTGAGGCCGGAAGGGTGGTTAGAGTGGTCGGAGGATTTTGCGCTGGAGACTCTGTTCTATGGGGAGTTTGGGAGCAGGGGGCCGGGGGGTAATGTCACGGCGAGGGTGTGGTGGAGCAACCAGATTCCGGCGGAGCATGTCGGCGTTTATTCGGTGGACAATTTTATTCAGGGGAACCAGTGGATACCAGAAGCTGAATGTCTCTAAGCTTATTTAGAAGATTTTCTTAAATTTATTTTAGAGTTTTAGACTATATATCAGGGAATATATGTGCGGATTGGTTGGTGGTATTGGCGTGCCATTGGTGATATTGAGTTGATGTTGGTGAGTTATTGGAAAAATTATTACATACGAGGTGCCCGATCTCCATCATCCATCACAACAAAGATAAATGACGGTGGACCCTATTTTGAATTTTCGCTGTGAGTGATGGTGGAGATCGGACATTGTATACATCTTTGTGTACGGTGTCAGTATGGAATAATTTTTCATGATATTGAGTCAATAACACCTCAATAATATTGTCCTAGATATGCCTAAGATCTCTCATATCTGATAGTTTTTAAATTATTATTATTATTATTATTATTATGTCCGTCACTGATTTGGTGCAGCTGATTTGTTATCTATTTTTTATTTATTTTAATGATATATTGTGTAGATCTAAGAATTTAAAAAAAGGGAAAATAAGTTATGTGGTTTTATTTTTTGAGAAATTTTATTTTGCTTTTTGTTTCATGAGTCTGAATTTCTGATTTTAATTAAGAAAAAGGAAATAAAATATACTTGGGATGTACTTAGAATATACACGACATGCTCACCCCTACTTCAAAAAATATAAAAATAAAAGATAAAAAATAGAAAGTGATGACCGCATCAAAGAAATTTAATATTAAATCTTTGGGATGATGCAATTTCTTACTCCTTCTAATAAATATAGTTTTAAAAAAATAATTGAAGGAGTCTAATAAGCTTAAATTAATTTAAATTTAGACTATCTGAGTTTTAACTTGCAAGACAGTTGAGATTGATGGTAACTGATACGCAACCAACAAATTTTCATTATCTGACATAAATCTCGGTGGAATATTTTGAACAATAAATCTTCAAACTTCGATTAAGAGTCATCTGGAGCTCCGATTTCAACAAACTTATAGTCAAACTGATAGGTTCGATGAGACAGACCTAATGATATGAAAGTCAGTCCAATCCAAATCAAATTAAACTCAGATCAAATCATTAAATCACTATTGGAGGATTTCCGGAAGCATTTGAGAAATCAAACGAATGTCGAATCTAGCGAGTTCAGGGTCGAATCGAGCATCTCGATAAGACGAATACAACGAGCCCAATATTGCTCAATTCTGACATCGTTAAGGCACTCAAATGTCCATCAAACGTCATCTGATCAAATAGAGCTCTCCGGACCGTCCGATCAAAATGGTTCATATTCCTGCATTAATTGCACTCAAAAACATTATAAATAGAGTTTCACCTCTCACATGAAAAGGAGGGAGACTTGAGAGATAACTTGAAGCTTTCACAATGAGTTCAAGTCCAACATCATCTTTGTCATCGCCACCCTCCGTCGACCACTATCGGCCATCGTCGACCACCGTCGATTACCGTTGACCTCTGTCAATCATCGCCGACCTCCGTCAACCACCACCGACCGTCATCGATCGTCGCTGACCACCGCCGACCTCTATCGATCACCGCTAATTAGACGTCGTCAGTCAAAGTTGTAACTTTGAAAGCTAGTAACCATTTTCCCGACTGTGGGACAAGGGGCATCTGTAATCATCAACTTATAGTGAATTTTTACAACTGGGCAAGGCCCCGTGGTTTTTTCTGTTTACGTGTTTTCGACGTAAAAACTTCTGGTGTCGTCACAGCTTGATTCATTTTCATCTGCTGTGTGTTGAATCTTCGTGCAACGCTAAGACGATAATCCATTGTTCTACCCCGTGAATTTTCTAGCACACATCAGTAACCGTAATTGCTATCATATCACGATAAGCCAAATGGCGACGGGCAAAATATCCTTCTAAGCAAAAAAAAAAATTTAATATAATAAAAATAAAAATAATTTTTAAAAATAGGATTTAAAATAAAAATATATATATATAATCTTTAANGGACACTGTATGCAAAGATGCATACGGTGCCCGATCTCCACCATCGATCACAACAAAGATATATGACGGTGGACCTTATTTTAAATTTTTTTGTTTAAAAAAAATTAGCTATGATGGACGGTGGAGAACGGGCACCGTATACTTCTCTAAGTACGGTGTCCGTAAAGAATAATGTTTCATGATATTGAGTCAATAACACCTCAATAATATTGTCCGGAGGTATGCCTAAGATCTCTCATATCTGATAGTTATTAAATTATTATTATTATTATTATGTCTGTCACTGATTTGGTGCAGCTGATTTGTTATCTATTTTTTATTTATTTTAATGATATATTGTGTAGATGTAAGNAGACACCGAATGCAAAGATGCATACGGTGCCCAATCTTCACTATCCATCACAACAAAGATATGTGACGGTGGACCCTATTTTGAATTTTTTTGTTTAAAAAAAATTAGCTATGATGAACAGTGGAGATCGGGCACCCTATACTTCTCTACGTACCGTGCCCGTAAGGAACAATGTTTCATGATATTAAGTCAATAACACCACAATAATATTGTCCATAGGTATGCCTAAGATGTCTCATATCTGATAGTTATTAAATTATTATTATTATTATTATTATTATTATATTATTATTATTATGTCTGTCACTGATTTGGAGCAGCTGATTTGTTATCTATTTTTTATTTATTTTAATGATATATTGTGTAGATGTAAGAATTTAGAAAGAGGGAAAATAAGTTATGTGGTTTTAATTTTTGAGAAATTTTATTTTGCTTTTTGTTTTATAAGTCTGAATTTCTGATTGTAATTAAGAAAAGGAAATAAAATATACTTGTGATGTACTTAGAATATACACGGGTATACCCTCCTGATCATTACATACCGATTACACCCGTAATATTTTCTCCCAATGAAGGACTTTAATAAGCTTAGAAATTTTTAGAAAATATTTAAAATTTTATTTTTTTATTTTTTTTTCGTTCTAATTTTCATTTAATCAAATCCAATTAAAAAATGTCAGATTTTATTCAAAAATCTTTTCATCCAAACCGGCTAAATGCTTCAAAAAATATATAAATAAAAAATAAAAAATAGAAAGTGATACCGCATCAAATAAATTTAATATTAAATCTTTGGGATGATGCAATTTCTTACACCTTCTAATAAATATAGTTTAAAAAAAATAATTGGAGTCTAATAAGCTTAAATTATATTAAATTTAGACCATCTGAGTTTTAACTTGCAAGACAGTTGAGATTGAAGGCAACCGTAATTGCTATCATAGTACAATAAGCCAAATGGCGACAGGCAAAATATCCTTCTAAGCCAATATATATATATATATANAGCCATAAATCTTTTTTCTATCTAGTAATTAGTATCAACACTTTTTTAAGCTACAACTAATTATTTAATTAAAAAAAAATATTGTTTTTCAAGCGAGATAGAAAGTATATAAATCATTTTCAAATATCATTACTGTTAGAACTTGGATTGCTTTTTGTGAACACGTCATGAGAGTTAAAGCCAAGAAAATAAATTGAATCAAGAATTAATGTGGAGAGAACCAGGGAGAGTCCTCTTATTCGTATTTTTGTCTTCTATTTATAAGAGTGCATTTTGTACAATTATAGAAAAGATGAAACAATTATGGAAATTATATGCATTACAATTTGAATTTTGTATTACAATTATAGAAAATGTGAAACAATTATGGAAACTCTTAATATGATCAATTCTCTAATAAATTGTATGTATTACAATTTGAATTTTGANTTTTTTTTCTATCTACTAATTAGAATTCAACACTTTTTTTTAAGCTACAACTAATTATTTAATTAAAAAAAATATTGTTTTTTTTCAAGAGAGATAGAAAATATATAAATCATTTTCAAATATCTATATTACTGTTAGAACTTGGATTGTATTTTGTGAACACGACATGGGAGTTAAAACCGAGTGATGAAGAAAATAAATTGAATCAAGAATTAATGTGGAGAGAACCAGGGAGAGTCCTCTTATTCGTATTTTTGTCTTCTATTTATAAGAGTGCATTTTGTACAATTATAGAAAAGATGAAACAATTATGGAAATTATATGCATTACAATTTGAATTTTGTATTACAATTATAGAAAATGTGAAACAATTATGGAAACTCTTAATATGATCAATTCTCTAATAAATTGTATGTATTACAATTTGAATTTTGATATTTGTGTAATTTGTTGAACGACTTGTTAGAATTTGGAAGACTGAGGCGATCGCCTGGGTAGCGATCATGTCTTGTCTTTGGTTAACCGAGGCATTCGGTTGAATGGTGATCTTGTCTAATATGACAAAAGTGGGTCAGTCGTTCAATTCCAATTCAAGGGTTTTCTGCCTGCACTTTGATTGTTCATTTGGTTGACTAATGAGCTAATTTGTTTTATCGGGTGAATCATTACTCACTTGTCATTATGGCTCAAGTCTTGTGGGGCCTGCATCTCGTCAACCTGGTCGGTTTGACGCCCCGGTCGGAAGCCCATATTTGCAAGGTCTTAGGCAAATCTTGTTGCTGCTTGTGTGGGTTATCCGACGTGATCTGCCGTTATGATGATTTAGGCCTTACCCTTGGCGTATCTTGTCGTTGTCAAGCGATATTGTTAGAAAATTCATGTTTCAACTTTATACACAAATTACAAAAGAAAAGTACATAATATCCAAGATCTTTTAAATTCATGATTTTTACTATGTAAAAATAAAGCGACGCATACCTGTATTCATGATGAACAAATTTGATCTTGAAGAGATGGAGTTTCTCTCTCTAATCCCTTAAAACTTTCTGTAATTTCTGATGGAGAGAAATGTACGAGGTGTGTTGGGTAGAGAGAGGACCCATTCTCNGTATGTATTACAATTTGAATTTTGTATTACAATTATAGAAAATATGAAACAATTATGGAAACTCTTAATATGATCAATTCTCTAATAAATTGTATGTATTACAATTTGAATTTTGATATCTGTGTAATTGGTTGAACGACTTGTTAGAATTTGGGAGACTGAGGCGATCGCCTGGGTAGCGATCATGTCTTGTCTTTGGTTAACCGAGGCGTTCGGTTGAATGGTGATCTTGTCTAATATGACAAAAGTGGGTCAGTCGTTCAATTGCAATTCAAGGGTTTTCTGCCTGCACTTTGATTGTTCATTTGGTTGACTAATGAGCTAATTTGTTTTATCGGGTGAATCGTAACTCACTTGTCATTATGGCTCAAGTTTTATGGGACCTGCATCTCGTCCATCTGGTCGGTTTGTCGTCCCGGTTGGAAGCCCCTATTTGCAAGGTCTTAGGCAAATCTTGTTGCTGCTTGTGTGGGTTATCCGACGTGATTTGTCGTTATGATGATTTAGGCCTTACCCTTGGCGTATCTTGTCGTTGTCAAGCGATATACCATCTTCAAAGCTTTGACCTGTCATAAGTTTAAAGATGCGGCTTCACCTGCTTAGTGGTAACTTGTCGGTTGACTGTTACCTTTGAGGAAAACTTTTTATTTTCGACCGTTCGTTCTCTTTGAGATTCATGCAGTTAGTTCTAGCGTATACAATTACTATTAACTTCAATCAATTTATAGCTTTGTAATGATTTTCATCATTACAGATTATAAAAAATATTAACAATAAATTAAGTTGATTAAGTAATCTTCTTCAGAGTAATTTTCTTAAAAACCATTAAATAAATATATAATAAATTAAATTTAAAAAATTTTCGACATCTTTATATTAAAATTAATGATAATATACTTAATCTATTATGATTTTAAAAAGATACCAATTAATTAAATTNAACTTTAATATTTTCATAACTTTTTATAAATTAAAATAATAAATTCTTTTGATTAAGAAAAATACCCTAAAATGTATCGGTACCAACACTTGAACATCCATATGATACAACACAGATAAATAACACATTTATTTTTAATAAATATAAGAAACATACATACTTTTAACATGATATTATAATATTTATTAAGTAATATATTTTTATGCATAAATTTAATATATATGAAATAAATAAAAATGATCATTACTTTATAATGATGAAAACTATAAAAGGTTATTATCTTATTTTTTATTGGTACTAGAAGATTCTTGACAGTATAGCAATGAATTATTATTTTAGTGTTGCACTTAGTTTGGCGTTGTTTGTGGGAAACCACAATCCCACCATCGAAGAACTTACGAGGCTCACTAAATGGCCACTAGACTCAATGCCCGTTACAACAGAGCATCCTGCTCTAAACCATTGTTCTACAGAGCTGTCGCGAAGCCAAGGGCAACATGTCTCTTCATCTTCCCGCCCTAAAAGATGTTATTCTGTCGACGAAGGTGTCTCGAGTTCTTTTCCTGGAAGATAGAATGCATAGAATGAAAGAATCTCAATTAGAGATCCTACTGCTCCTACGCAGGTCTTAACGGTCGCCACCTGCACCATTGAATGAAATTTGTTTACCACTAACTCATGACTTATAAGAAATGCACTGCTTGAAAATAGTCGTTCTGACCTCCCTCCCCAGGAGGAAACATTTCCCTTGCCCGGACGATATGCTGCCATCCTAGATATTGCCCGTTCCACTCATCCATCTCGCGCAGCTCACCTGTCACCGCTCGCCTTACTGTCATTCAAAATGATGTCATTCGTGACAAGCTACAACGCCTTGTCAGGGAAGAGTTCCCCTTAGAGAAAAAGCATCACCTCGCACTCACCACAACTTCCAAGAATCTTCTCCCTTAATGGAGGTGATTCTCCATCATTATATCCCAACAGACGTCAAACTCCAGGACGACGCCTACAAAGGGGTAACTAGCTCGTACGAGAATGTTTATTACTATCGAACCTTATAACTTTTCATATATGTGGGGCAAGTGGTTGCGACTGTAATCATCATTTTATAGTGAAACTCTTCAGCTGAGTCAAGTCACACTACTAGTTATTTTCTATCTTCTATTTGTGTTGATGTTTCTTATCATGCTAATATGATAATATATTACTCTATTGTCGTAAATCTTCTAGCACGCATCAATTCATAACTCAAAATAGTAGGTAAATTTAAAAATAAAAAAAAAATATGAAAATATTATGGACATAAAAAAATTAATATTACATACAAAAAAAAAAGATGTTCAAATATATTATAAATATTTTATGAATATTTTACATATCTAATCAAATTCTTGTGATCAATGAGAATCCTAGATTTTCTCGCTTTATTACAACTTTGGATTCTTCTAATTCACTAATTGCTTGGATTCCTCAGCACAAAATGACATTAATTGATGGGCAGTAGTACTCAAGGAAAGCTAGAATTGCAATAATTTGTATAGTGGATTTATAAATATTTTATTACAATTAAAGAGCAATAAAAAAGTCTTTAATAATAAAAATATATTAGAATACTAACTATAAATATTTTTTACTATAAATATTAAAGACATATTAATATTAATATGATTATATAATAACCAATAAATAACAAATTACCCCGACAATTAAGTCAACACGTTTTTCTTCGTGAATTTAGGAGGAGCAGCAAACGCTAGCGTGTTTCCAACAATACATTGCCGTGTCGCTTTGGGCTATTTTTCAAGGTCACATCATACATTGATTCAACGAAACAGTTGGACCTTCAGACTTTTAGTTTGGGCCGACTTTTGTGGGCTTCAGAATCGTCGACTAAATTCTTCATGCAAAGTGTGGGGCTCGCCGTCAGCGGAGATTGCGGCGGCTCATGCGCAGATAACAGAAGGTGGTCCCCACATGTTATTATAATGAGGCATTTACATGCATCACGACCTATTTTTATTTATTTACATATTTAACAACTATATTTTAATTGTTACATGTATACAAGTGAAACATATCACATTAATTTNGAGAATCGTCGACTAAATTCTATGAGCTCTTCATGCAAGGTGTGGGGCTCACCGTCAGCGGAGATTGCGGCGGCTCATGCGCAGATAACAGGAGGTGGTCCCCACATGTTATTATGATGAGGCATTTACATGCAGCCACGACCAATTCCTATTTATTTACATATTTAACAACTATATTTTAATTGTTACATGTATACAAGTGAAACATATCACATTAATTTATCATTGTGAGTTAGAAAAATGAATTTCAATTTTTTTATGCGGTGTGCATGTTAATTTGGGGTGTGAGTGAGTAAAGCAGGCTTTGTGAGCCGATTTGGACTCGACTCAATAAGTGGCTTATGAGCTGAGCTCAACGAGCTGACAAGCTAAGCTCAAGTTAGTACCGACTCGACTCGATAACTTTAGAGGTGGCTTGTTAAAAAAAAATAGAAATATAAAATATACTCAATGTATATGAATTTTCAAAATTTTTATTTTTTTAATTTTATATTTTTAGTTTCAAACTTTTTATTTTAAATTATTAAAAAAAATTAAAAAATTAGTGTTTAATATTTTTAAAACAAAGTGTTTTATTATTATTTATCACNAAGTTAGAAAAATGAATTTCAATTTTTTTATGCGGTGTGCATGCTAATTTGGGGTGTGAGTGAGTAAAGCGGGCTTTGTGAGCCGGCTCGGACTCGACTCAATAAGTGGCTTGTGAGCTGAGCTCAATGAGCTGACAAGCTAAGCTCAAGTTAGTACCGACTCGACTCGATAACTTTAGAGGTGGCTTGTTAAAAAAATATATAAATATAAAATATACTCAATGTATATGAATTTTCAAAAATTTTATTTTTTAATTTTATATTTTTAGTTTCAAACTTTTTATTTTAAATTATTAAAAAAATTAAAAAAATTAGTGTTTAATATTTTTAAAACAAAGTGTTTTATTATTATTTATCACTTAATTACTCATTAGAATTGTTATTTTATTATAACACAAACTTAAATTAATAACATTTTCTGTTTTACAATACATAAGTCGGCTCATGAGCCAATTCAAACTCATAAATTTAAATCGAACTCAACTCGACTCAACTCGTATCCACCCCTTGTTAAACCTGAATTTTGCTAGTATGGAAGTGATTCAGCTTCAAACTTCAANGTAAATTTAGATCGAACTCAACTCGACTCAACTCGTATCCACCCCTTGTTAAACCAGAATTTTGCTAGTATGGAAGTGATTCAGCTTCAAACTTCAAAGTCACTCAATATCAAATAACAAAATTTATATATATAAATGGTGAATGATACATGACATGATAAATATTAAGTAGTCAGTTTTCAGTCAGCTTTTGATTCGTAGTGGTTGGTCCACTTTTTCTTCCATTGACACATTGCGCCACATCACATCACCTCTATGGTATAGTTGAGAGATTGAGCTCCGAATTAAATGCATTTCAAGCTATCCTCACATAAAGGCTATAAAATATATTGTGCGTTCCTTCTACAAAGAAATAAGATCAAGACTTTACATTTGAGAGTTAGTATTTTGTTTGGTAAATGAAGGAAAAAAACACCATCACAATGAATCCAAATGGTAACTGCTCTAAAAGATTTAGTCTTTGATGTGTCAACAACAAATTTAATGTGATGCATGAATCTCAAAATATTTTGAGCTAGAAATGTTTTAAATACAAATTCATCATCATCCAAGTTGCAATTTCATCAAACTTATAATTAAGTTGAGCATCTCATCAAAACGAAGCCAACGACTCTAAAATCGGTTCAATCCAAGTCCAATCAAGCCCTGATCAATGCATTGAACACCATTGAATGATTTAGATCGTCAATTGAATGTCCAAATGAACTTTGATTTAAAAAAAAAAAAAACTATAGTCAAATTGAGCGTTTCGATGAGAAGTATCCAAATAGTATAAGATCGCCTAATTTTGGGGTCATTAAGGGTCCGTCTGGGACAACTTTTTGGCTGCTTTGCTTTTCAGACCACCACGAAAATTCTATTGGGGGAACTGCTTTCTAAAAATTTTTGTGGTAGAAAGTTATTTTTTCAACCTAACGTATTAAAGTGTGGTGACTGCTAAAAATTTACGGTCTGCTTTTGAAGTTAAAATAAATTTGTAATAGTCACTGTAACTTTTTGAATAACAATTTCTTTTGCAGCAACTTCACGGCTGTTTATTCAAACTGCTGCAGCTGCCCCAAACATACTTCAAGTTACCCAAATACTTAAAAAATCACATAGGATATGTCAATCAGGGAAGACAAAAATCAGGTAGCTAAATTAGAAGTTTTCTATAATTAGGAGCTTCCTTATTTAAAGATTTTCAATATCTTTATTTTGATTTATTTCCTTTTTAGCTCAATATTTAGATTAGGAATATGTATTATTAGGTTACCTAGAATAGATTATACAGAGTATTTTGTACCTAAAATAGAATATAAGATTATTATTTAATGGAATAAAAACAAAGGGAAAAGGCATCGAGCCTAGTCAGCATTCATCCTATTTTTCTCAAAACTTTGACATGATATCAGAGCCAAAATCTTGCCCTAACCACCGGTAGTTATTGGAGAACCGTCAAGACTTCCTTCCCGCCGGCCTTCTTGCTGGAAGGGAGGAACTATTTTTTTGTCTTGATTCGCCCATCAAAGGATTTTTGTTCGCTGTGACAGCTTCATTCGTCTTCCATTCTCCTTCTACTGCTTAGTCCTGGGCTGCTTCATCCTCCTTCGTTTGGTTTGGCTGCACCGTCCTCCTTTGATCTTTGACTACGACTACGTCCTCTCCTTCTCGTGCCTAGGCTCGCTAGTTGGTGCTCCTCCTCGCCGGCAAATGGCCAGCCATCGACCTTCCTAGCTATTCCAGAGACCCCTTCCTCGCCCCAGCCTTAGAGCTTTGGTCCTCTCCTACCCGAAGCCGTCATTGGGTAGCTGGGAGTGGTGGAAGATTGGATCTGCAACTCGACAGAAAGATAGATGGCTTCGGTGGTTCCCAATCGGAGGAGGAATACCTCGCTCTTTGCCTCCTCTCGCTCGCCAGTCACAGATCCCCTGCTTTCTCTTAACGCCCGCCCCCAACTCTCGATCACAAGTGCTCCCTCTGCGGCAAAGCATTTGTGTCCTACCTGGCCTATTCTGATTTAGTGGTGGGTTCAGCCAAACCATCCAGATAGATCGTAGGAGAATCATTTTTCGATTAAGGTTTAAGAGAGAGAACACATGGTAAAAAAAAAAGAGAGGAAATCCCAGGCGAAAGCCGCAAGAAGAACTGAGAACGAAAACAGAACTATTGTATTTGTATTATCATTCATCTGGTTCAGATTTTTTTGCTAGGAATAGTTGCTTCTGCGACATCTTCCATTGCTTCTTATGCTTCGCTTCGTCCGCTTCGACTTCGGTTTCTTCGACGCACTTAAGGATTGAAGGCTTCGAAAATCCTTCCTAGAACCACCACTTCGACATTTCAGCTTCAACACTTTTGACGTGAAGATCAGGGAACAAATTGTCCTCATCGTCGCAGAAATTATCAATAACATTTGGATCATATAACATGACACATAACCTATTTGTGGGCTATGATCGACAACATTTAGATCAGGACGCGGATCCTACTTGTAGGCTATGATCGATAGCATTTGGATCGTGTAACTAGATCCTATTTGTGGGTTATAATCGATAGCATTCGGATCAAGATGCGTATCCTACTTGTAGGCTATGATCGATAACATCTGGATCGTGTAACTGGATCATATTTGTAGGTACCTTGCTCTCTGCCTCCTCAATCTCGTGTGTCACAGATCCCCTGCTTTCTCTCAAACCCCGGTCCCAAATCTCGATCACAAGTGCTCCCTCTACGACAAGGCTTTCGCGTCATGCCTGGCCGATTCAGATCTGGTGGTGGGTTCAACCAAACCCTCTGAATAGATCGCAGGAGAACCCTTNACATTTCAAGCTATCCTCACTTAAAGGCTATAAAATATATTGTGCGTTCCTTAAACAAAGAAATAAGATTAAGACTTTACATTTGAGAGTTAGTATTTTGTTTGGTAAATGATGGAAAAAAACACCATCACAATGAATCCACATAGTAACTACTCTAAAAGATTTAGTCTTTGATGTGTCAACAACAAATTTAATGTGATGCATGAATCTCAAAATATTTTGAGCTAGAAATGTTTTAAATACAAATTCATCATCATCCAAGTTGCAATTTCATCAAACTTATAATTAAGTTGAGCATCTCATCAAAACAAAGCCAACGACTCTAAAATCGGTTAAATCTAAGTCCAATCAAGCCCTGATGAATGCATTGAACACCATTGAATGATTTAGATCGTCAACTGAATGTCCAAATGAACTTTGATTTGAAAAAAACTATAGTCAAATTGAGCGTTTCGATGAGAAGTATCCAAATAGTATAAGATCGCCTAATTTTGGGGTCATTAAGGGTCCGTTTATGACAACTTCTTGGCTGCTTTGTTTTTCAGACCACCACGAAAATTTTGTTTGGGGAACTGCTTTCTAGAAATTTTTGTGGTAGAAAGTTATTTTTTTCAACCTAACATATTAAAATGTGGTGACTGCTAAAAATTTGCGGTCTACTTTTGAAGTTAAAATAAATTTGTGATATTTACCTCAACTTTTTGAACAACAATTTCTTTTGCAACAACTTCACGGTTGCTTATTCAAACTGTTGCAGCTGCCCCAAACATACCTCAAGTTACCCAAATACTTAAAAAATCACATATGATATGTCAATCAGGAAAGACAAAAATCAGGTAGCTAAATTAGAAGTTTTCTATAATTAGAAGCTTCCTTATTTAAAGATTTTCAATATCTTTATTCTGATTTATTTTCCTTTTAGCTCAATATTTAGATTATGAATATGTATTATTAGGTTACCTAGAATAGATTATACAGAGTATTTTATACCTAAAATAGATTGTAAGATTATTATTTAATGAAATAAAAACAAAGAAAAAAGGCATCGAGCCTAGTCAGCATTCATCCTATTTTTCTCAAAACTTTGACATGATATCAGAGCCAAAATCTTGCCCTCACCACCGGTAGTTATTGGAGAACCGTCAAGACTTCCTTCCCGCCGGTCGTCTTGCTGGAAGGGAGGAACTATTTTTTTGTCTTGATTCGCCCATCAAAGGATTTTTGTTCGCTGCGACAGCTTCATCCGCCTTCAATTCTCCTTCTACTGCTTAGTCCCGGGCTGCTTCATCCTCCTTCGTTTGGTTTGGCTGCACCTTCCTCCTTTGATCTCTGACTACGACTACGTCCTCTCCATCTCGTGCCTAGGCTCGCTAGTTGGTGCTCCTCCTCGTCGGCGAATGGCCAGCCATCGACCTTCCTAGCTATTCCAGAGACCCCTTCCTCCCTCGCCCCAGCCTTAGAGCTTTGGTCCTCTCCTACCCGAAGCCTTCATTGGGTAGTTGGGAGTGGTGGAAGATTGGATCTGCAACTCGACAGAAAGATAGATGGCTTCGGTGGTTCCCAATCGGAGGAGGAATACCTCGCTCTTTGCCTCCTCACGCTCGCCAGTCACAGATCCCCTGCTTTCTCTTAAAGCCCGCCCCCAACTCTCGATCACAAGTGCTCCCTCTACGGCAAAGCTTTTGTGTCCTACCTGGCCTATTCTAATTTAGTGGTGGGTTCAGCCAAACCATCCAGATAGATCGTAGGAGAATCATTTTTCGATTAAGGTTTAAGAGAGAGAACACATGGTAAAAAAAAAGAGAGGAAATCCCAGGCGAAAGCCGCAAGAAGAACTGAGAACGAAAAGAGAACTGTTGTGTTTGTATTATCATTCATTTGATTCAGATTTCTTTGCTAGGAATAGTTGCTTCTGCGACATCTTCCATTGCTTCTTACGCTTCGCTTCGTCCGCTTCGACTTCGGTTTCTTGGTCGCACTTAAGGATTGAAGGCTTCGAAAATCCTTCCTAGAACCACGACTTCGACATTTCGGCTTCAACACTTTTGACGTGAAGATTAGGGAACAAATTGTCCTCATCGTCGCAGAAATTATCAATAGCATTTGGATTGTATAACAGGACACATAACCTATTTGTGGGCTATGATCGACAACATTTAGATTAGGACGCGGATCCTACTTGTAGGCTATGATCGATAGCATTTGGATCGTGTAACTAGATCCTATTTGTGGGTTATAATCGGTAGCATTCAGATCAAGATGCGGATCCTACTTGTAGGCTATGATCGATAACATTTGGATCGTGTAACTGGATCATATTTGTAGGTACCTTGCTCTCTGCCTCCTCAATCTCGCGCGTCACAGATCCCCTGCTTTCTCTCAAACCCCTGTCCCAAATCTCGATCACAGGTGCTCCCTCTACGACAAGGCTTTCGTGTCATGCCTGGCCGATTCAGATCTGGTGGTGGGTTCAACCAAACCCTCTGAATAGATCGCAGGAGAACCCTTTTTCGATTAAGGTTTAAGAGAGAGAACAGAGTGAAAAAAAGAAGAGGAAATCCCAGGCGAAAGCCGCAAGAAGAACTGAGAACGATAAAAGAACTGTTATGTTTGCATTATCATTCATCTGATTCAAATTTCTTCATTAGACATCGCCTCTTCTACGACATCTTCCAGTGTTTTTTACGCTTCACTTCGTCCACTTCGACTTCGGCTTCTTTGTTGCACTAAAGGATTGAAGGCTTCGACACTCCTTCATAGACACAGGGCTTCGGCATCTCGGCTTCAGCACTTTTGGGGTGAAGATTCTGGAATAAATCGTTATCGTCATCGCACGAAGAATCAATAACATTTGGATCGTATAACGGGACGCAGATCCTATTTGTAGGCTATTATCGATAGCATTTGGATCAGAACACAGATCCTACTTGTAGGCTATGATCAATAAAATATGGATCCTATTTGTGGGCTATGATCGGTAGCAATTGGATCAGAACGTGGATCCTACTTGTAGGCTATGGTCGATACCATCTGGATCGTGTAACTAGATCCTATTTGTGGGCTATGATCGGTAGCATTTGGATTGTGTAATTGAAAATGGATCCTTCTGATGGCTATAATTCGAATTTCTGAACGACTATGATAAAGGATTACTTTTTTTACTTCGCTCAAATCATGTTATGGTTTAGGAGTTGTCTCTGAGGCTTCGACATTCTCGACTGTGACAGTTTCGGCTTCGACACTCACGGCTTTAGGATTTTTTATCCTGGCAGTGTTATCAGTTTATTGTTTGCAAATTGATGATTCCTGATCAGTGAGCTTCAATTTGAGGGGGGTGTCAATCAGGAAGAACAAAAATCAGGCAGCTAAATTATAAGTTTTCTATAATCAGGAGCTTCCTTATTAAAATTAATTTCAATATATTTATTCTGATATATTTTCCTTTTAGTTGAATATTTAGATTAGGAATTTATATTATTAAGTTACCTAAAATANACAGCTAAATTATAAGTTTTCTATAATCACGAGCTTCCTTATTAAAATTATTTTCAATATCTTTATTCTGATATATTTTCCTTTTAGTTGAATATTTAGATTAGGAATTTATATTATTAAGTTACCTAAAATAGATTATACAGAATATTTGGTACCTAAAGTAGATTGTAAGATTATTATTTAATGGAATGAAATCAAAAGGAAAAGGCATCGAGCCTATTCAACATTCAGCCTATTTTTCTTAAAACTTCGACATGATAAAGTGTGATCAACATGAACTATTTGATCAGGTGGTTGTTAAAATTATGAGTCAAAAGACCAAAACATCCCTCCCCAAAATACTATAATTATGCCCTCTCTCTCCACTTGAGAAAAAAGGGAAGANTGACATGATAAAGTGTGATCGACATGAACTATTTGATCAGGTGGTTGTTAAAATTATGAGTTAAAAGACCAAAACATCCCTCCCCAAAATACTATAATTATGCCCTCTCTCTCCACTTGAGAAAAAAGGGAAGAAGTGAAGGATAAGTGGAATAACATATTCTGAAGAGAAAACCCAACGAGTAACCATTGGCCTCTATAGCTGTCAGCCACCATGGAACACCAACTTTCGTAGCCGCGGATCATTGTTGACCACCACCACCACCACCAATCACCACCTTCTGTTGCCGACAAACAACCATTGATGACCACTTTTGCAATCCTTATATCCTAAGATTTTCCTATATTTAGTATTTTTTGAGCTATATAAAGACAAGTGAGTTTTTCAGTGCAAGATTTTAACCTTATTCTCTTTGTCATGGGAGTAGAGTGTGCCCATATACTTATAAACATATAATAGATTGCTTTTACTAGACCATACCCAGTGCCTTTTTTTATCTTTCTAGAACTTTTTACATAAAATCTTGGTGTCTTATCCCAACTTTTCTTTTATTTATGACTATGCTAGGTTTTCGTACAATATAAAAATGTTAAATTATCACTCAACCGCCACAAATTTTATAGGACGCAACAAATTCCCATATAGAAATGAATTTCAAAGTAAACAAGAAAAAAAAAATATGATTGATCAATAAAGAAGAACATGATCCAAATGAAAGAGCAACTAAATTTGGCCTTCATAAGGCCACATTTCACAAACATAATAGAAAAAGTCATCAATGGCTCTTCTACTATTAGATATATACCATTTTCTTTCCATAGATTAAGCATAATGTTGAAATCTCCCCACCAATCGCGGAAGATTCATCATTTGGTCAACATGAGGAACATCAAAAGAAATATTAATCAATGATAGAGCACAATGCATCAGATCCAACCGAATAAATAAATATGATTCTATTGCATAGACTAATGAAGAGAGAGAGAGAGAGAGGAGACCGTTCATTTGAAAAAGTAAAGGGAATTTCCATACTTACCTACCACAATTCTTCTGTATTTACATATCAAACATTTAAAATTTAATATTTACACCCACAATATTTTGGTATCATAAACATATGCATGAAAACAAATGTTTTTAAAAAGTCAATAAATGGTGATTTATATATATATATAACACTTAAACTATTATATTTAATACCATTTTAATGATTATAATACATAAAATCATATAAATAAAATAGTATATTTTTTAAAAAAAATTAATACTAATGATATTTTTAATATAATAAAAATTGGAATATTATGAAAATATTAAAGATTTAGCTAGTATATACTGTAAGGTTACTGTACATGAGCTGCTTCATATTTCGATCAATTTTAATTCCTAACAATTTTTTATAATATATATTAGCTTTAATTCTGTTTTTTTTAGGATTNAAAAAAAATTAATACTAATGATATTTTTAATATAATAAAAATTGGAATATTATGAAAATAATAAAGATTTAGCTAGTACATACTGTAAGGTTACTGTACATGAGCGGCTTCAAATTTCGATCAATTTTAATTCCTAACAATTTTTTATAATATATATTAGCTTTAATTCTGTTTTTTTTAGGATTTGAAATAAATTTAACTAATAACTACAATACTATTGCGAATTATTAAATTTTACGGTTTATGAGATATATCGTGATAATATTTCATTTAATTCTACCATTTTTCAGTTATATAAAATTCAACAATTGAATTATGAACAAAGCAGTTGATGCCGATTTATATATCTAGAAATTTGTTCAACTACAGAATTAAATTTATCAAAAATAAATAAATTTTAAAAAAATAAAATAAGTAAGGGTTCTACTAACTGGGAAGAGCAGCAGCAGGCCAAGCATTAGCAACTGATGNGCAATTGAATTATGAACAAAGCAGCTAATTTTACAAGTTTGATGCCGATTTATATACCTAGAAATTTGTTCAACTACAGAATTAAATTTATCAAAAATAAATAAATTTAAAAAAAATAAAATAAGTAAGGATTCTACTAACTGGGAAGAGCAGCAGCAGGCCAAGCATTAGCAACTGATGAGCTATTATCAGTCCAGTTCTTCTCTCCCCAATGCCACAACATACTCTCCCAGAAACAGAACTCCTGAAAGCAGATATGAAGCCTTGGATCTTTTATCTTCTTCTTCCAATGCCCATCCACAAACTCACCCTTCTCCGCCTGCCTTCGATCCCACTCTAACGCCGCCTTCTGCTTCGATCTCAAAAGACAATACCTCTGCAGCTTCGCCGACATCGTATCGTGCACTCCCCACCACCTAGCATGCGCCACATCGCTCGCAAACTCCTGCAGAATCTCANCAACGCCGCCTTCTGCTTCGATCTCAAAAGACAATACCTCTGCAGCTTTGCCGACATCGTATCGTGCACTCCCCACCACCTAGCATGCGCCACATCGCTCGCAAACTCCTGCAGAATCTCAACATTCCAGTTACAGTCATAGTCCCGAAAGCACAACCATGGCTTCAGCCCAAGGTAGTGTAGAACATAAAGAACCGGCGGCTCGGCTCCAAACAATCTTATCTTCTTCTGCTTGATCTCCTCCTCGTCACCCACCCAGAAATGCTTCAAGAAGTTCATGTGCTTTGGCATTCGGTGCCACCATGTAAATATTTCATTCAAGTAGCCTTGATCTCCACCGTTGTAAGATTCGATCTCGTTGATATGATCCATCAGCAGATCAAATGTGCAATTTGATGGTTCGATAACCNGTCCTCCTCGTCGCCCATCCAGAAATGCTTCAAGAAGTTCATGTGCTTTGGCATTCGGTGCCACCATGTAAAGATTTCATTCAAGTAGCCTTGATCTCCGCCGTTGTAAGATTCGATCTCGTTGATATGATCCATCAGCAGATCAAATGTGCAATTTGATGGTTCGATAACCNGCCCACCCAGAAATGCTTCAAGAAGTTCATGTGCTTCGGCATTCGGTGCCACCATGTAAAGATTTCATTCAAGTAGCCTTGATCTCCACCGTTGTAAGATTCAATCTCGTTGATATGATCCATCAGCAGATCAAATGTGCAATTTGATGGTTCGATAACCATTACGCCTGAATTGAAGAGCGTTGCATTGTTGCCTATGGCGGTGATTTCGGGCATCGCAAAGAGGAAATCGATGTTCCGGAGGATGAGGAGGTCGGCGTCAATGAAGATGATCTTGTCATACTCAGTCAATTGCCAAAGCCGGAATTTGCTGTAATTCCATTCATTATATGCATCGCGCTCTGCCTTGGGATTTCGAATCCTTTGGATTGTTCTCACCTTCCAACCGGCTTCCTCGAGGCCGTCTCGGTGATGGCTGCTGATTGTTTCGTCAACAAGTATGACTAGGTCTCGTGTAGAGCCGGCCAAACGGATGCTTTGAGCTGCAACAATGGCTCCGCAAACGTAAATATGCGCCGAGTGAAGTATTGTGGCGTATGCTTCGCGCTGGCGACCTGATTCCAAATAGCGCCTCGCTGCAGCTGAAAGGATTATTAATTGTGATTTCTACAGGCAGGAATGAGAGAGATTCAGGGAAGAAATTACCATCTGTTTTAAGTGGAACGGCTAGTTTGCAGGAACCAACAGGAAGCTGGAGCTTTTCTCTGAGATTTATAGGATCGGGATTGAAAAGCCAAACATTTCCATCACGTAGAATCAAATTCTTGCAAGAGAAAAGATTAGGGATGGGAAAGCAGTCAGTGAGAAGGATTACATGAGTCTGTAGCTGTTGAGAAGCCAATTTAGCAGCAACGAGCTGTAAGTGAAATCGCGCGACATCTCTCGACCAATTTTTAGACATTTTATTGCAAGGAAGTTTGACAGCAATAAGGTCAAATAGTGTACTACTTGCTACTGTAGGATCAGGGAGATGCACACAAGTAGGAACTTCGAATTCTTCTTCCTCGTCGATCCATTCGGGATATAGATCCTCCCAGGTTAGGTTGGGCTTCGCAGTATCGAGAAGAAGAGGAAGTAACTCGGCACGTGGTAATAGTTGCTGCCATGAGTTGATCTCAGTGATGTTGAAATTTAGAAGGCCAACACTCAATTTTTGTTTCCTGCCGTCAAGTTTTGTGACTGCTTTTGAAATTTGGGTCCAGTTAATGTTCAAATTGGATAGATATCGAGAATCAGAAATATGCCTTCCCCATATCCAGCCAACATCAAAAAATTTGGACCTGAAATTTCAGATGCGTTATGGTTACTATTAATCAAAATAGAAATCTGGGCATGAATTCCCTCTAAATGATCACACAAATATAAACCGTTGGAAAAATAAGAAACAGAATTTATGGTTCTACTTCAAAATTGTTGTAAGCAGCAGCAGCGACAACAGTTTTATCCCAATAAGCAACGACAGTTTATCCCAATAGTTTGGGTCTGCGCTGTGAATCCTCTTTTTGAATTCATTATTGTTATGTGTAACATGGCATGTTGAGGGGTTGTTTGGTTTCAAGTGTTTACAATTTTAGCGCATTCATATTTGGAACACTTTATGAAGTTTGGTTGGTTATAGAAAAAATGCAAGAGATTAATTTTTTTTTTGTGTTTGGATTGTTGTAAAAGAAACCATTATTTTTATTTGTATTTTTTTTTTTTGTAAAAAATATTTCTAGGCTTCGAAGGCGGCCAGTGGCGAGCAGGCATGGTGGTGGCAGGTAGCAGTTAATTGGCAAAAGACTCGTAGCAGCAGTTGATGATGAGAAATGTGATGTGATTTTGGAATACACAAAAAACTAAATTAAATGGTGAATTTAAAAAACAATAAAAACTACTTTCAATTTAATTATCATTAAAAAAAAACACTTAAATTTTCACAACCCCTACAATCTTTTTACACTAAACTCAAAATATCTAGAATCAACTAACCCCTAAGCCTATTATTTGCTTACACTTTGGAATTAGCTTCCATTCATCTTAAGCTTACATTTACTCATTAGTCATGTAAATCTTTAGACGCTAAATTTATCTGTCTAATGTGCATATTTTCAACCCACCATTGTACAAGAATGCTCAAACCACACAAATCTATTTTAAACTACATTATCTTAAAAAGATACATCAATGGCCCACTAATATAATTATTTCTTAATTTAACCTTTAAAATTTTGACGCACATTACCTTAAAATTCCCATTTCTCCACACTCAGCATAGCTATCAACAAAGCTGACATTATCAAAATTCTGTAAAATTTATCTTCAAGTTTCATGGCATCTTATCTTTATAATATTCATGAATCGCTTCTCTATTTTAAGCATTAAATCTCAAATATAAGCATTGCTTATTTTCTAATAATATTTAGTGATGATTGTTAATATCAATTATCAAATGCATTAAATTAGCATATTATATGTTTAGTCATCGTTCTACTACTTTTGTGCTCTTGATCTTATAAAAATTTCCTAGATTGTTCTTTTTCGTTAATTTCACAAGATGTTTCATTGTTGTGAATTATGATATCCATGGAAAGCTAAGGTCTCTCATTTTGAATATCTTTTATAAATATCTTCACAACTAATATAATTGACTCAATTTTGATCCTCCAAGTAAACTTATGTAAATGCAAACCCTTTGGCACTATAATACTAATTATCATATTAATTAATTTTCCTGCAGCCTCCTACTAACCAACCCCCTGATGTCGTCCCTTCCAGCCACCACCCATACTGCCACCCCCTTCCAACAGCCTTCCTTGCTGTTGTGAGCCTCCCCAACCTTTCCAACACCCAGCCAGCCACATCCCTACTGCAGCCACCTCACCGTATCCTGCTACCACCCACCGTCGAGCCATCCGATAGTCAAACATTACCTTCCATTATCACCTTCTGAAAATCCAACCCTCCATGCTTGCTATTACTCCGTAAACCGCAACACCACCACCCCCAACATAAGCCCTAGTTGATTTTGTGTCGTGCCTTTTGATATTTCCTAGTTTCGAACGAACGTTGTTGTAGTGTCTATTTGATTTCCGTAATAAAAGTTGCATTTATATTGTCATTTGGCCCCTCCCCCAAAAAACCCACCCACCACCATCCACTCCTAAAATCTAACTATGATGCCAAGAAGTCAATTGTTGGAACCTGATAAAATCTTTATCATGGGCGACATACAACGAATACTCCACCAAGTACTACAACGGCTCAAGGCCATTGAGGAAAGGACCATGGGTGAGGTCATCGTTGACCGTAAAAGCGGATATGTGGATGAGAGCCGGAAGAATAGTCAAACACCTTTCTTAGGGATGTCTTCAATAAAAAGGAGGATCGACCTGGGCATTTCAGAATTCAGTATCAAAGGTGGTCGAGAGAGAAAATGCCTACTAGAGAGCATTGAGATCTGGAAGTTAAGGTGGATCGACAAGACTTCGATGGGAGGATGACTCTATATGATTTTCTTGAGTGGATGCAGACTGTTTAGCGAATCTTTGAATGCAAGGGTGATTTCAATGATAGAAGAGTGAAGTTAGCCACCACCAAGCTGACAAAGAGTACTTGTGATAGGAGAACCTGAGAGGAAAAGACAAAGAGAAGGACGAAATAAAATCACTTCTTGAGAGAGTATGAAGAAGGCAATACAAGAATAATACCTAACCTCACACTACCGTCGGGATATTTTCATGAAACTCCAATACTAGCAACAAGACCTATCAATGGAATACACAACAGAATTTATGTAGCTCAAGTTGAAATGTCAACTAAAAGAGACAGAGGAGCGCTCCATAGCCAAGTATTTTGGAGGCCTGAAGCCCACACCTGTCATGTGGTCCAACTACAAACTTATTGGACACTGAGGAATATGCAGATCTTAGCGCTAAAAGTGGAGATACAGCAAAAGCAACAGATGTACCTGCCTCAATGCAGACAACCCCGTATAGCTGGAGGCCCAAGCAGGAGCACATATGGAGTGGGAAGGACCAGACAGGGTGTTCATAGTGGAAAGAAGCTTGAGAAGAGCAGCATGTCCTGTACAGTTCCAGCTCGAAAATGTTTCTGATATCACATATATGGCTACATCACCTCCAGCTACCCAACAACTTAAGGAAGTGAGTGAAGAAGAAACAGGTGAAGATCAGTGTGAGGAATACCAGCTCCAGAGATATGAAGGAGAAATCCTAGTTGTAAGAATAGTTTTGCAAACAAAACAACAGACGAATTACTCATGGTTGAGGCACATTATCTTCCTCACCAGATGTACAACGAGAGAAAGTTTGCAGCCTCATTATTGATGGTGAAAATTTTGAGAAAGTGGTTTCCGCTTTCATGATGAAGTTGGCCTTAACTACACAAAAACACTTCCAGTCGTATTCTCTAATTATGATTCTCTAATATAATTGAAGAAAGGAAACGAGATACATGCGGATCAATAATGCCTGATAGAGTGTATTGGAGACCAACTACAAAACCAGGTTTGATGTGACACGGTGCTCGTGGACGTCTGCCACATCTTACTAGGAAAACCGTGACAATTTGATCGTACGACTAAACACGATGGGCTCAAGAACACTTATGAATTTACTGAGGAAGAAATGCAACGTTCTCTTACCCATCAAGGTATCTAGAGTAACAATTACATCTGTAAGGGAGAAGCCTGAAGTCCCACACGCCACTTTTCTGCACTCAGTTCGAGAAGCCCTAGTGACATTAGCCTTAGTCTTCTTAGAGGGAAATGAGGAGGACACAGATCCACCGGAGAACGTCTAGCCACTGGAGGCTGAGTTTCAAAAGATGATGACCGACAAACTACCAGAGGGTTTATCGTAGCTTAGGGATATTCAGCATGTCATAGATCTTATTCCAGGATCAGTGTTGCCAAACAGGCTTGCATACCGATTGAGGCTAACAGAGTACATGTTACAACAAGTATAGGATTTCAATACCAGGGGATTGATGTGAGAAAGTATCAGCTCGTGTGTTATTCCCGTGTTGATTGTGCCCAACAAGGACAGCTCGTAGAGGATATGCATCAATACTTTAGTTATCAATAAGATCATTATCAAATATCGCTTTCAAATCCCTCGCCTGAATGACCTACTGGATCAGTTACAAAGAGTCATAGTATTTTCCAAGATTGATCTGCACAGTGGATATCATCAGATCATAATGGCACCAAAAAACGAATGGAAGACCGCCTTCATGACCAGAGATGGGTTGTACGAGTGAACTGTCATGTCATTTAGGTTATCCAGTGCACCTAGTACATTCATGAGACTGATGAATCAAGTGCTCTGATTTTACATCGAGAAGTTTGTGGTTGTTTACTTCGACAACAAGCTTATTTATAGTAGTTTAAAGAATGAGCACTCACAACATTTGAGATGGGTTTTTGAGGTCTTGTGGTCGGAGAAGTTAAATGCCCACTAGAATGCCACTTCATGATGACGCATGTTTTTTGGGTTATATTGTATCTGATATAGGCATTCAGATGGAGCCTATAAATATAGAGGTGATCGTGAGCTAGACACTCCCATAGTCCTTTGTCGAGCTGAGGCAATTTTTAGGGGTTAGCACAGGCGATTAATCAGAAACTTCAACATCATTACAACCCCCTCTGACAGAGCTT